>JAVKPL010003499.1:0-20008 GCA_032173675.1 Gastrolobium villosum
AACACATATACAAAACATATACGGACCATATATTGTATAATGGATCAAACATCATGATCACCAAATGAATAGAACACTATACAACAATATATGTTCTCCAAAAATAACATCTATAATAAATAGTAGCCTCCGGCTACCCAGAACTCTATATCCTCATACTAGTACCTCTAGCCACGGGTAGTGTCCTTGTCCTATGAGGGCTCTTCAATTAACTGTGTTCCTGAAATCATATCCCCAAACGGGGTTAGAGACGAATCTCTAGTAAGCTCCAGGTTTATAGAGAACTCTCCATACCCTGGGCTCACTTCCTGCATGACAGTCAGATACATAATATACAAAACATCATATAAGCAAATATCATAGCTGAACATATCTCATATAACATATCATGTAATCCAATATCATAACTAAACCAAGCATATACACAAATCTTATCAGAGACGTACGCAGTCATTCCCAAGGGATGACCCCAAGCGAAAATCAACGCACATAACAAATATCTTTTACAAAATCATCACAATACTCACATCAGAACGAAACATGTTATCTCAGAGACGTATGCAATCATTCCCAAGGGATGACCCCAAGCGAAAATCAACGTACGTGTTCCCAAGGGAGGACCCCAAGCGGAACGAGAACATATCGGAGGCGTACACCGTCAATCTCAGGGGGAACCCCAAGAAGACATCAGTGTACATAAGATCAATGGCCAAAGATCATCACATAACAGAGGTGTACACAATTAATCCCAAGGGAGGGCCCCAAGCGGAAAGCAGTGCACATGTTCCCAAGGGAGGACCCCAAGCGGAACTCAACATATAACAGATATATACACACTTAGTCCCCAGGGAGGACCCCAAGCGAACATCAGTGCATAAACAAGTCAATAGTCAGATATTATTACAGAAATAACATCAAAACATATCAAAGTAAACACATTAAACCATATCATATCACATCATCATATAGCTCTATATGAATGCATCTATATCATATATCTCATACATATCATACAACCTGACCACAGTCCGTACACTATGGCGGAACACAAAGTAGGAGCGAACCCCATAAACATAGAGCTTACCTCTTGGAGCTTTTCAATTTGCTTACTTGAAGAACAAGCTACTTATCTTGCTCCACGAGAATCCAAACGTTCACAATCCCTAGGCACACCTAAAGAAGGAATTCAACAAAAAACTCAATAAATGATATAATGCCATGTAAATATACAGGACACATACTTTATAGTTTATTTTCTTTTTTTACTTAATCATATTAAGTCATGAGTGGGTGGTTCTTTGTTCAACAATTTCCCACATATTCACTTAGTCTTAGGATAGTCCCAAAAGGCCCTTAGAACACTCATTACTCCTCTTAGCACCTAAAAGTCTATTTTTCCCAATATAAGGCAGAATGCCCATTACAAAGGAGCTATCAGATTTCTCTTTGTCTAGTGCCTAAACCCAAGCTTAGCCGCCTATATAAATTATTTTACGCATATAAGTGTTCTCACTTTGCGAAACAATATCTCCGAACATATACCTCATTTGAAAATGGCCAAAACTCATTTTAAGGCCATACAAAGGAGCTACCTTATTTTCTTTTCTTTTTTTATTTCACCAAAGTGAAGGTCCATACACCTTATAATATTATTCTACGCATAAAAGTATGCTCTCTTTGTAAAACAGTAACTCATAGCACATATTTTCTTTGTAAATGGCTAAGTGGCACATAAAGGAAATCATGTCAACTTCATGATTCCAATGCTTTAGACCATCAAATTCAAGCTTATCACACATCTCTAATCCAGGATTCATTAATTCATATATACGGTACTGTTCATCTCTATAGTACTATTCATGTATACGTCACTATGCACGTATACGATACTATTCAAAAATACGATATCTTTAATTTTTCAAATACATTTTCACCGTTAAAATTCTCATCTAAACACTTTTCTCAACATGAGCTAAGCCTGAATCAAGCTTTAACATGCTCAATCAAACCAAATTTTCAAAATGAAAACTTAAATTCAATCTTCCTCAAAACTCAAAGAAAATCAGGATTTCTCAATATAAACTTACCTAGAACGAAGGGGAAGGCTTACTTCAAGCTCCATCAAAATCCCCATTATCCATGAAATCCGAAATCTTGGAAGAGGAAGATCTCTCTCTACAGTGAAACCCACCTAGAAATACTGGTACCAATGGATTCCTCTCGAAATTTCTCACAAGATGGCTTTGGAACGGAGTGATTTGGAGGTCTCTAGCTCAAGTTATGAGCCTTGGAAGATTTTGGATCAAAATCCTCTTTTCTCTTCTCTCCCTCACTGTTGCTGCCCGTGGAATTGAAGAATGAAAATGATGAATAGTAACTCACTTGAGTTACTTAAGTGAGTTCGCTATACCAGTGGGTATACACTTATCTATCTATACACCTCTATTCATTACCAAACTTTTTTCACTGGAGTAGAATATTTTTCTAGTCATATTTCTAACTTTACTTTTACTTTTCGGGTAACTTTGTTTGCCCGTATTTTTACCCCTTAACTGTCATTTTAACTCATTTTTCACCAAAGGTGACTTTATTTCTTTTTCTTTATAATTATCCTTCCATCTTAAATTTATAATTAAATGTGACTGTCATTATACAAAGCAACTTTTGATCGGTGACAAAAAATTTTAAACTCTAAATTACGAAGGGAATTAATATGGATTATTTTTATTCAAATGAATGAGGATACCGGAAATGAATTTTTTTGAGAAACTTGTCTTATAGTTCGATCACCCTTGAAAGCAAATTAGTCATTGTGGGCTGCATTAATGCTTACTGGGCCCATGATTAAGGACTTGACGTTTTGCATTTTAAGTGTTTTTTTGTTTTTATTTTCCTAAAGGAAAGTGGGAGATGCGTTAGTGGCGAAGTGAGTAGCAACTGAAAATCTTAAGGGGGTGTTTGGTAGGGGAATTTTTATATGTTTGCATGGAAAAGTACACATGGGTTTCCTAGCTAATTGACCGTATTTGGTAGGAGTTTCTAAATAATTTGCATAGCATTTTCATTTGTATAAGCATCTAGTTTTATGTATAAAATTGGATCAAAAACACTATCTAGTTTTATGTATATAATTTGAACAGATGTTGAGACATGAGGTAGAGTAATAATTCTACGGTCATAAGCTTCCCTGATTGAATGACAGTCGACCTCTATGTGCTTTGTTCTTTCATGGTATACAGGATTTGCTGCAATCTGTATGACACTTGTATTATCAGCATAAAACGGAATTGGTGTTGCTTGTGAATAACCAAGTTATGAAAGAAGGCCCCGTAACCAAATAATCTCAGAGCATGCTGCAGACATGGACCGATATTCTACTTCAGAGGAGGATTTAGAGACAGATTCATGTTTCTTGCATTCCCAGGAGATAGGGGCATCTCCTAAAAACATACACCAGCTAGTAGTAGACTTCCTTGGGTCGGGACATCTAGCCCAATCAGCATCGCTGTATGCTTGAAGTTTTATTGTTGCATTTGTCGGAAAGAAGATACCATGGCTGGGAGTGGCCAACAAATATTTAATGATTCGTTGTACTGCTGTAAGATGCAAGTGTCTAGGATTTTGTATGAATTTGCTGACTATGTGGACCGCAAAAGAGATATCAGGTCTTGTGATGGTGAGGTAGATGAGACTTCCTACCAACTTTGGATATAAAGCTGGGTCTTGTAGGAGTTTACCTTCATCCCGTTTTAACTTTACATTAACTTCCATGGGAGTGTCAACCATAGTTGTAGTGGTGAGACCAGCTAGCTGAATTAGATCCTGAGTATATTTGTGCTGAGTGACAAAGATGCCTTTTTGTTGGAATTGTACTTCTAATCCCAAGAAATAAGTGAGCTGTCCAAGATCTTTCTTGTAGAAAGTTGTATGCATCAATTGTTTGATTGTAGTGGTAGCCTCTTGATCTGAGCCGGTGATGATAATGTCATCCACATAAACAAGGAGAATCACAATTCCTTTGAAGGTCCTTTGTAGCAAAAGAGATGGATCATAGCTACTTTGGATGAAGGAAAAACCAAGTAATGTTGTGCTAAACTTTTCAAACCACACTCTTGGTGCCTGTTTTAATCCATACAAAGAACGTTTTAGCTTACAAACAATATTAGGTAATAGTGAAGGCATACCTGTAGGAAGTTTGATGTAAACTTCTTCTTTGAGGTCACCATGAAGGAAGACATTTTTGACATCTAACTGGTGAATTGGCCAAGATTCAGATGCAGTAATTGCAATAATAGTCCGCAAGTAGTCATCTTGGCCACCGGCGCAAAGGTCTCTTCATAGTCTAGGCCAAATTCTTGCTTATTTCCAAGAACAACCAATCTAGCCTTGTATCGATCGATGGATCCATTTGAACACAACTTTATAGTGAATACAAATTTACTGCCAAGATGTTTAACCGATGGAGGACATGGAACAATGTCACATGTCTGATTTTCCTCTAGTGCAAGAAGTTCAATTTCTATAGCATCCTGCCAACATTTTTGCTCCATTGCCTGTTTATATGAAGAAGGAATAGGAATAGATGCTAAAGTTGTTGTCAAAGATAAAGATTCAGAAAAAGCATACTTTTCCGGTGGCTTACGAATGCGAGTACTGCGACGTAAAGGGGCTAGTTCTAGTGCATGCGTTGGATCAGCAGCAAGAGAATGATCAGAAGGGGACCTTGAAGGGACTGAAGGCTGAATTGGCGGAATAGGCGGACATCTTTGGTTGACAATGACAGGAGGACGAGCTTGTTCTTCTGCAAAACTCTTAGGAAACAATGGCAAGACAGATTTGGATGTAGAAGATTGAGGGTCTTGGTTAGTAGCAAAGAAGTATGTATCTTCTTGAAAGATGACATTTCTAGAAATCCAAATCCTATGTAAGTGAGGATCATAGCATATAAAACCTTTTTGATGGGCTGAGTAACCAAGAAAAGCACATTTAATAGATTGAGCTGTGAGTTTGGTGTGTTCTTGTGGCTGAAGATGAACATAACAGACACAACCAAAGGTGCGAAGAGTAGAATAATTGGGTTGCTTACCAAATAACCTTAAGAAAGGGGAATCATTGTGCAAGACTGGAGAAGGCAGCCGATTAATAAGGTGGACAACAGTTGAGAGAGATTCACACCAAAAATGGGAGGGTACTAAAGAGTCCAACATTAAGGTACGGACAACATCAAGAAGATGACGGTGTTTTCTTTCAGCTATCCCATTTTGTTGTGGTGTGGAAGGACACGACCTTTGAGATAATATACCATTTTCTGCAAGAACTCTTGAAACAAATGAGATGTGTATTCCAAAACCTTTGAGATAATATATCATATTTCACTTGTAAAACAGCATGAATATGATGAACGACTAGGGACTTGGCCAAAACCTTTTCCCTGACAAAGAATAGATCAAGTTCCATATGCTTGGTTCTAGAGTGAAGAACTGGGTTGTGACCAAGAGCAACTGTGCTCTGATACCATAAACGAAAGAATGATGAAGAAGAGAGAGAGAGAGAGAGAGAGTAAAAGAGAAAGAGAAACTGAATATTATTGATCTTGAAAAACTGAAGTGAATGTACACAAAGGTCACTATATATATAAACCTTCAGATTAAGCCTAATACATTGAGCTAGGTGGTTATGAGCTATCTAACTAACTCCTTAGAATCAGGAGCTGTCTAACTACTGTCTAACTAATCAATACAAGGGTGTGATCAGCTACTAAGCTGATGCACAGTAAGCATAACAAAAAGCTACAGTAAGCTAGCTATTATCTAATATGGACCTGGTTTGAAAATTTTGCAGCATCTCTTCATGACCTTGGATTTATTTCTAGCAAATGTGATCCATCTCTCTTTATTCTTCGATCCAAGGGCATCTACATCTATGTTATAGTCTATGTAGATGACATTATAATCACAGGGAATAATTCTGACTTCATTCAGCAGCTTACCAACCAGCTTAACTCCAAATTTGCTTTGAAACAACTTGGCAATCTGGATTATTTTCTTGGCATAGAGGTCAAATCTCTCTCTGATGGTAGACTGATGTTATGCCAATCAAAATATATTAGAGATCTTCTCCAAAAAGCTGGAATGGTCGAAGCTAAGGGCATCTCCTCTCCTATGCCAAGTGGCTGCAAGTTGAGTAAACATGGTTCCAACTATATTTCTGATCCTTCTCTTTACAGATCTATTGTAGGAGCACTTCAATAAGCTACTCTCACCAGGCCAGAAATTGCTTTTAGTGTCAACAAGGTCTGCCAATTCTTATCTCAACCTCTTGAAGAGCATTGGAAAATTGTCAAAAGAGTTCTTCGTTACCTTAAAGGCACCCTTACATATGGCCTTCTGTTTCATCCTTCTTCACTGCAGCAGCCCCTGTCTCTTGTAGCTTTCTGTGATGCTGACTGAGGATCTGATCCAGATGATAGAAGATCCACTTCTGGTGCATGTGTTCTTCTCGGGTCGAATCCAATATCTTGGTGGGCTAAGAAACAATCATTAGTGGCTCGCTCAAGTGCTGAGGCTGAGTACAGAAGCCTTGCACATACTGCAGCTGAACTTTTATGGGTACAGTCCTTATTGCAGGAACTCCATATTCCCTTCAAAGTTCCAATTATTTACTGTGACAATCAGAGCACATTTTCTCTTGCTCACAACCCAGTTCTTCACTCTAGAACCAAGCATATGGAACTTGATCTATTCTTTGTCAGGGAAAAGATTTTGACCAAGTCCCTAGTCGTTCATCACATTCCTATTGTTTTACAAGTGGCTGACACTTTTACCAAGCCTCTCTCTGCCTCAAGATTTGCAGAACTAAGAGACAAACTCAAGGTTTTTGATCACACATTGTTACTCAAACCTCCTTGAGCTTGAAGGGGGAATATTAGATAATAGCTAGCTTACTATGGCTTTCTGTTATGCTTAATGTGCATCAGCTTAGTAGCTGATCACACCCTTGTATTGATTAGTTAGACAGTAGTTAGACAGCTCCTGATTCTAAGGAGTTAGTTAGATAGCTCATAACCACCTAGCTCAATGTATTAGGCTTAATCTGAAGGTCTATATATAGTGAACTTTGTGTACATTCACTTCAGTTTTTCAAGATCAATAATATTCAGTTTCTCTTTCTCTCTCTCTCTCTCTTCTTCATCATTCTTTCGTTTACCCCCCATTGTCAGAATGCAGAGTTTTAATTTTTGATGAAAACTGAGTTTGAACATAGGCATGAAAAAATTGGAATGCCGAGAAAGCTTCAGCTTTGGATCGCAAAAAATAGACCCATGTGAAATGACTATAGTCGTCAATAAAAGTGATAAAATATTTGTAATGTGCATGAGATATTACAGGTGTGATTCCCCATAAATCACTGTGAATTATGTCAAAAGGTTGATTTACATTTGATTGATGAACTAGAAATGGTAGAATTTTACTTTTACCAAGTTTACAAGAATTGCAATCAAATTGAACAGCACTAAAAGATGAGGAATGTTTATTGCCAAGAACTCCAGATTTCATTAAGGCATGAAGTACATTGGAATTTGGGTGACCAAGACGTTTATGCCATAATTGAAAATTAACAGTTGCAGAATTAAAAGAAATAAAAGACAGAAAAAAACATGGTGACAACAATGAATAAAGAGGAAAAAGACGTCCAACTTTAGGCCCTTTCGCGATCACCTTCCCCGAGTGTTGATCCTGCACATGACAACCAGACTTTGAGAATTCAACTTTGCAACCACTGTCAACTAATTGACCAACTAAAATAAGGTTACTAGTGAGATCAGGGGAAACATAAACATTGGTAAGAGATGAAGAAATATCACCAATTGCTTTGATAGGTAAATTGTTTCCATCTGTAGTGTGTATTTGCAAATTACTAGAGTAATTTGTAATATTGGTAAGAGAAGCAACATTGTTGGTCATATGATTGGATGCGCCAGAGTCAAAGTACCAAGGAGAGCTGGATAAAGAAACTTTACCTGAAAGACCCAAAGCAGAAAATGCAGAAACAATCATTTGTTGAACCATTTCAGGGGTTAAAGTTGGTACAGAAACTGGCCAATTCTGATCCACAGAAACAGGAGTAGTAGAAGAGCCAACAGTGGCAGTCAAGGCTGTTGCATTTGTCCATGGTGGTCTGATTTGACATTCTTTGATGATGTGACCTTCTTTTTTGCAGTAATTACAGAACTTTTTAGGACAGTTTGAAGCAAATTGTCTGCGGCCTTTGTAACAGAAACATTGGATAGTACTCATGTCTTGACCTCGATGTTTGCCTTGTACTGCATACGCTACAGGAAGGGAGGCAGATTTCTGGTGTTCCATGTTTGTCTGAGTAAGGAGACGTTGTTCTTCACGAAGCAATTCATTTAGACATTCATCCAAGGAGGGAACAAGAACCCTGTTCATTAGGTTGGTGCGAATGCCCTCAAAAGTAGATCCCAATTTCATAAGAAATTGATCTCGTTTTGTGGTGTCATGAACATTTTGGACTGCAGTTTGTCCTTCAGTCGACAAATCTTTATAAAAAATGTCAGTATATACAGCCCAAAGATTCATGAAATGAGAATATAATTCAGATATTGAGAGACTATCCTGTTGAAAAAGAGAAATTTCATGTTCAAGCTGGAACCTTCGAGCAGTGTTTGTTTGGTTATAAATTTTCTTAAAATAGTCCCACATCTTTGCTGCCGTTGTGAAGGGCCTGAGATTGAGGACAATACTAGGCTCAACAGAGCCTATGATCCAAGTTATTACCTGTGCATCTTTGGCCTCCCATTGGGCATGTGCCGCTTGGTGCGTAGTTTTGTCAGGAGCAGAATTAGTTCCGTCAACATGACCCCAAAGCTCCTTGCCTTTGACAAAGATCTGGAACTGAAATGCCCAGGTGGAGTAGTTCTTTCCATTAAGACGAAAAAAAAGAACATCATATTTTTCAGTAGACATGATGCTGAAAAAATTGCAGGAGGAAAAAAAACAAGAACCGTGACGTGAACAGTACGCGCAAAAGACTAGAACTGGGAACTTAGAGACTGTGAGCACAGCGAAAAATTTAGTAACGAAACCTACACTGATACCATGTTGAGATATATGAAACCATTAATGTAGCCTCACCCAACAGCTTAAGCTTTTGAGTTGAATTGGTTCTTTACATGGTATTAAAGCCTCGTGTTCCGGGTTCGATCCTCGCCGCCCCCCACTTACTTTCAAGTGGAATTTTTTTGTTCGCACAGGTAGGTGGGCCTGTGCATTGTCCACCCTTTAAGCCCAGTGGGCTCTCGTTTGAGGGCACATGTTGAGATATATAAAACCATTAATGTATCTTCACCCAACAGTTTAAACTTTTGGGTTGAATTGGTTCTTTACAAGACAGACGTGTATGTATGAATGAAAATATTTACTCCAAATTCCAAAAAAAAATAAATATTTACTCCACTTTCAAGTTGCAAAGTGTTGAACTTACAAACTGGACACAATATTCTAGTCCATAAGAGATAGTTAAGTAATAATTTTGAAAAGCAAACATATGACATTAGTCAATCTTTTTCTTATGCATATTTTTTTCTCGCCATATACATATGTCTGTTTCGATCTAGTCAATCTTTTTCATTATTACAAGTTTTGATCAGCGAGTTTGTTATTATTTATCATAAAAAATCAATTGCTTTCCTTAAGCGGCACCAACAGTTTGCATAAACTCTGGCGAAAGGACAGCACCGATGCAAACAAAAACAACAATATCTTAAGAGGTAAGATCATTGTTTCAGCATCAACTTGTCATAAGTATGATTCAATGCCATTGTTACACACTTCTATTCAACATCTCACTACAGGCGAATTGACATACAGGTTAGTTCATATAGTTTTTTTAATTAGTGAACCTTCTGAATATTTGGAGAAGCATGGATAAAATAAGAGTTGTTACACTTACATCACATCAATTTACCTGTAGGCTGTAGCCAAGTCATACCTCATAGGCCATTTGACATTGAGGCACATATTTTTCAAGTTAAAAATTATGACTTTATTGCTTCTCGATTCAAAGGAAATAGAATTATGTCATTTTAAGTGTGAAAAAAAAAAATTACGCAACGAAAATAATAGAGGGAGAAAGTGAGTAATTTTTTTTTCCTTAATTTAAATTTTGAATTAAAAAACACTAATTTTAACCAAAATGACCATTCTTTAAAAGGACAAATGTTTTTTTCAAAAATTATTTTTATGCTAAAATTTTAAAAAATAAAGAATAAGTTAAAAGATATTTAGTGATTATATAAAAATTTTAACTTAAAAATTACTTTTTTTATACGGTACTTAAAAATTACTTTAAAACTCAAACTAAAAATAAATTGTTTGATGACACAGATAACTCTATCCTTTTCTAGTGATGTTTTTAACATTTTGAAGGAGAAGAGGAAATTGAATATTTTTTCTTTTTCTTTTGATAAACAGGAAATTGAATAATTTATTATCAGGGTAGAGAATAAAATTTATCAATTCAAAATTAAAATAAAGTCACAACTGGATAATAAATTTGAAAACTCCAAATAAGCATAAAATATCTTTAAAAAAAATATTCTTAAAATTTTTTAGTTTTTCTTTTTCATTATACATTTTTTTAAGATAAATTTTTTTCTAAAAATTTATTTGACTAAAGTTCTCTTTATAAAAAAATCCGCAAACAAATAGTAAGGTAGGTATATATTTCATTTTCAATAATTGGCAGTAACAAGGATACTGGCAATACTAATGAGGATATTTAGTAGTTAATAAAGTTTTACAATATTTCTATTGTTATTTATTATTAACTTTATTAAAGGAAGAAATACCCATAAGTGGGCGTAACTAAAGGAGATAATTATTTTACCTTATGACTTCTCTTCTTGAAAATTTATGAACATCAGTTTTTTTCTCTTTTTCTACCGAGTTAAGTTTTTTCTTTTTTAAAGTGACAATCTTTTTTTTTAGTATTAAAAGTGACAATCTTAAAGAGCGTTTGATTTTCTTAATTGAAATAATTTAATTAATAATAATAAAAATGACGAACTATTTTTATTTTGTAAGAAAATGAAAAAACAAAAATCTGAACTTTCTACTGTTTTCCTTCAACAAAACTTTAAAAATGGAAAATAGAATGTAACGTATTCTTCTTAAAAACCGCCATTTTCATTAAAATTCTGACAATAAAACAGAAAAATGAAAATTTCATTTGCAAAAAAATATTATGAGTAATGCTTTAACGCAATAGTGGATAAGATATATATATATATATATATATATATATATATATATATATATATATATATATATATATATATATATATATATATATATATATATATGGGGAGAATTCTTTTGACTCTATAGTAAGACTTTTAGTGTTACTCCTTATCTCAGCCGTTGACGGACGGAAATCACGGTTGTCATTTGTAGTATAATTAATAATTAGTTAATTAATATGAATTCCTAAATAGTAAGACTTAAAGATCTAACTCTGGAGTTAAATAATTTCTCTCCTATACTATATATATAATTAATAAGTATAATTTATATAAATAATTTATACCGGTGTAAGAATAGTCAACTTATATCAAATCTTAATTGTTAATTTCCGTGCATTTAAAGATTATAATTTAGTGGGTCATACTTATTAATTAATTATTAATACCCAATAAATTACAACTGCATATATATATATATATATATATATATATATATATATATATATATATATATATATTGTGTGTGTGTGTAAACTTATTGTTTCTCAAGCTAAGGGATGGTTCTCACCCCGCCTAACTAAAAATCTATTAACATGAAGAATCCCGAACAAAATAAAGAAATAGTTCTCAAAATCACAGACTTCATTAATAAAAACAAAGAGGTTACGTTTATAAAAAAAAAAAAAAAAACAAACAGGTTACAACCTAGTAGCCAACGCCAAAATAGGCCAGTCTTACAGATTATACAAGTTCAAAACCGGCTATAAGCCTAAAAAAAATATGCTATTCAGAAGACCTTTTTGCAGACTCCACCCCTTCATCCCCGCCATCCGAAGACTTCTCCTTTTCAAAAGCGTCCCCTCCAACGCCACTCTCATCGTCCATCAATCACCTTCACCACACCAACACGAAGGTAATGTGTAAGGGTTCAGATCTGTTAGGGAGATGAAGAAGAGAAAAAGAGAGAAAGATGAGTAGAGAGAGAGATAGAGAAGTGTCCAACTTTTCCATTTTTTCTATTCACGCCACATCTGGCTATATAATCGTATCATGTACACACATTCATGCTTTTTCCCCCTAATTGCCTAATTACATTTGATATCTCAACATTAAGCAATGGATGACTTAATGAGCTATTGTAAATAGTCCATTAAGTATGTGGGTTTCTTCTTCTGGCGAACGGGCCTATGGCCAATCGAGCCCATTGGATCGGTTGCAACATTCCCTTGGTCTTCAAACAAGACATCGCCCACGATTGTGGATGGGCCCACAGTCAAATGGCCCAACGCTGGTGAACCAAGAGGCTCAGATCTCAAGGCGTCGGTGGATCCAGCGGTCTGCAAAGGTGCGTGCCAGCTGTTTCCCACGCCAGGTTGATTGGACAGTGAAGGGATAAGATTCCCTGTGACTTCGTTCTGATTGGAGGAGCTGGCGGTGGCATTAATGAGTGAACTGCCCAAGGTCTGAGTGGAAGACTTAACTTGTGGGTGTTCTCTTGGAACAGGTAGTGGCTTTATTCCCTCATCTACCTGGTTTGCGTCTCCGGAAGCTCTCTTGGTGAGCACAGAGCGAGATTTTGAGAGTAACCCTGTGGACAACAAAGCTTCATCCTCCCACGTAGACTCTTCTGGAGAGAGACCTTGCCATTGAACCAAGACCTGAGGGGTGCGTTTGCCTTGCTTCCAGACAGAACGATGGCCGACAATGGCCACCGGAAGATGGACTGGAGGAGTAACCAGAAGATCCGGAGGAAGCGGATGCACTTGATAACGACCGGAAGGCACGAATGGCCTCAAAAGGGAGACATGGAAAACCGGATGCACTCTCGATCCGTCTGGCAGTCGGAGGCGATACGCAACACGACCGATGTGCTCTGTAATCGCAAAGGGTCCATAAAAACGGAGACTTAGCTTATGAGAGGACCTGTGGCGAACGGACAACTGACGGTACGGCTGCAGCCGAAGGAGCACCTGATCCCCCACGGTAAAGGTAAGGTCTGTTCGTCTCCGATCTGCTTGATTTTTCATTAAAGCTTGTGCCTTTCTTAAGTTCTGTTTCAATGATGCGAGGATCTGGGAACGCTGATGAAGATCCGAGTCAACAGCCTCTATTGGAGTGGTACCAACTGTATATTCCAAAAGACAAGAAGGAGGTCTGCCATACGTAGCTTGAAAAGGTGAAGTTCCAACAGAACGGTTGTAAGCAGTGTTGTAGTGAAACTCCGCCCAACTGAGGAAGCGATGCCAAGCTGAAGGATTATCATGGACAAAGCATCTGAGGTATTGCTCTAAATTTCGATTCATTCGTTCTGTTTGTCCGTCTGTTTGAGGGTGGTAAGCCGAACTAAAATGAAGAACCGTTCCATGGAGTTGGAACAAGGTTTTCCAAAACGTACTGACAAAAATGGGGTCGCGGTCAGAAACTATTGACTTGGGGGGTCCATGTAATTTTCCCACCGTATCCCAAAAGATCTGGGCTACTTTAGCCGCTGAGTATTTTGGCGGTAGAGCTGCAAAATGAGCACCTTTGGTAAGTCTGTCCACCACTACCAAAATGTCTATAAACCCTCCCGAATTAGGTAAATGAGTAATGAAATCCATGGACAACTCGGACCAAATAGAGCTGGGGATAGGGAGAGGTTGTAATAGTCCATAGGGAAAGTGGTTTGGGGCTTTGGTTTTCTGACAAATATCACATTGTTGAACATATTGTTGAACATCCCTTTTGATGTGTTTCCAGGTGAACTTGGCTCCCAAGCGAAGAAGAGTGCGCCGAACGCCAGCGTGGCCACCCACTTTAGAAGCATGAAATTCCTGAAGAAGAAGAGGAATCAACGAAGAACCAATGGGGAGATATAACCAGTTGCGATGAAAGAGAAGCCCCTGCAGTTGTTGCCAATGTGGCCATTTAGAAGAATCTTGTTGTAATTCTTGTAGAATACCAGTAGCATAGGGATCATTGAGTAACCAAGTGCCATGAGTTCAGGGAAGGGGGATAGAACACTCCCCTCAGGCTGGCGAGACAGAGCATCAGCCGTAACATTAAGCTTCCCTAGTTTATATTGAATCGAATAATTAAAACCCAATAGTTTCGCAAGAAACTGTTGTTGTTCGGGGGTTTGAATTACTTGAGACATCAAGTGATGCAAGCTTTTGTGGTCGGTCTTTATCACGAAAGACGTGCCCAGTAGATATTGACGCCACTTCGCAACAGCGGAAGTGATAGCATACATCTCCCTGAAATAAGTAGATTTTGCTTGCATGTTTTTGGACAACTTACGACTGAAATAGGCAATAAGATGGTTTCCTTGTAACAATACCGCTCCAACACCTGCGCCAGAAGCGTCCGTCTCCACAATAAACGGAAGAGAGAAATTTGGAAGAGCTAGAATAGGAGCCTGAATCAATAAACGTTTGAGAGACTTAAAAGCCTGGTCTGCGCTGTTGGACCACCCAAAGGCATCAGTAGCCAATAAATCGGTGAGGGGGCCTGCGATTGAAGCATATCCTTTGATGAATCGACGATAATACCCTGATAAACCCAGGAAGGCCCGTAATTGGGTGACCGATTGGGGAATAGGCCAATCCCTTACCGCCTGTATCTTGGAAGGATCAGGGGCCACTCCCTTCGCAGAAATGATGTGACCAAGGAACTGAATCTCCTGTACAGCAAAGGAACATTTAGAGAGTTTAGCAAAAAATTTATGATCACGAAGTGTTTGCAACACTTGCACCAAATGGTCGGAATGAGCCTGAATAGATGGACTGTAGATAAGTATATCATCAAAGAAGATCACAACAAATCTTCGCAAGAATTGCGTGAACACTTGATTCATAGTAGCCTGAAAGGTCGAAGGGGCATTAGACAACCCAAAAGGCATAACCAGAAACTCGAAATGGCCACTGTGAGTTCTGAAGGCAGTCTTATGAGCATCCTGTGGGTCCATCTTAATTTGGTGATAACCAGACCTTAAGTCCAGTTTAGAAAAAAATTGCGCCCCATGTAACTCGTCTAGAAGTTCATCCACTGTAGGAATAGGGAGTTTATCCGGTATAGTAATGGCATTAAGAGCACGGTAATCAACACAAAAGCGCCACGTGCCATCTTTCTTGCGAACCAATAGAACAGGCGAGCTGAAGGGAGACTGACTAGGACGGATTAGTCCAGTGGTTAACATATCACTTACCATGCGCTCAATTTCTGTTTTTTGAAAATGGGGGTATCTATAAGGGCGAACCTGGACAGGTTTTGAATTGGGAAGGAGGTTAATATGGTGGTTAGAAAAGCGGTCAGGGGGTAAAGAGGTTATGGATGTAAAGACATCTTGAAATTGGCGCAAAATGTGTTGTATTTGAGGGGAATGGTTGTCCGGAAGGGCTGATGATGTAACACTAGAGGTGTTACTTGTGACACACATGAAACAAGAAGAAACAGAGTTTTGGGCCATAAGTTTGTGTAATTGGGCGGAGGAAATTTGGGATGGAGATGGTTGGGTGTCCCCCTGGAGCAATATGGTAGTATCATTGTGGGTAAAAGACATGGTTAACTGAGAATAATCTATAACAATCGGTCCCAAAGTGGATAACCATTGAATGCCCAGAACTATATCGGCGCCCTTAAGTTCCAACACAAATAAGTCCACCAGAAACACGTTGGACTGCAGTAACAAGGGTACTGCAACGCAAGAAGCAGTGCATTGGAGAGTATCGCCATTACCAACCTGTACCTAAAACGGAGTAATCTGTTGCATTGTTAAGTGTAGAAAGCTTGCCATACGAGCAGTTATAAAATTATGGGTACTGCCCCCATCTACCAGAATTTGCACAGATTTCCCTTTTATAGTTCCTTCGAGCCGAAAGGATCGTGAGTTGTGGTGACCAAATAAGGCATTAAAACTTACTTCTGGGGTGATGTCAATGGGGTTGGGTTGCTCCGGGGCTTCAGGATTATTCGGTCCTGGATCATCATCAGTTCCTTCGAAATATAATAAAGCCGCTCGTCCTTTGCATTTATGGCCGAACGAGTATTGTTCGTCACAATTGTAGCATAAATTTTTCTCCCTTTTGGCCAACCTTTCCGCCTGTGTTAAACGGCGAATGGGCACTGCTGGAATGGGTGAAGCAGTCATAGGATTGGGGTTAGGGACAGTGATTAATGCATTTGTGGTCTTTTGAGGTGGGGTCCATGGCCGAAACGGACGTGAGGTAGAAGCCTGGTCTTCAAAAACACGGGCCAGAGAAAATGCCTCATGATAATCCTGAGGGCGCAGAGTTAATACAGAGCTACGAATATGGGATTTCAAGCCTGATATAAAAATGCTGCGCAGTAGCGTTGCAGAAAGGCCATGTACCTTGCTGGCCAGTTTCTCAAAGGATGCTTGATAGTCAAGGACGGAACCGGTTTGTTGAATTTTGACCAAGGAACCCGCCGGATCGTCAAACTCCGATGGTCCAAAACGGCGATGCAAAGCCGTACAAAAAGTACGCCAATCAGTCATCAACCCATTTTGGTCAGATCCATAAAACCAACTAGCTACTGGTTCTGTCAAATGAAATGCATCAAGATTTAAACGATCCGGAAGTGGGACTTGATAAAACGTAAAATACCTTTCCACCACGATAATCCAAGTTGTCGGACGCCGGAAGAGAAATGGGGAAAATCAAGCTTCACCTGACGGGATCTGGGATTGTCTACTGCTGCAGCAGCATTCCCATGAGGCGTGGCGCCCAGAATGCCACGATTGGCAGTAGTGAGATCAATCAGATGCGTAAGGTCATGTTGAAAACGAAGCTGGGACTCGTGCAATTGTTGTTGAGAATTATGGAGTTAGGTGTGTGAATCGTGCAGAGCAGTGTGTTGTTGTTCTCTAACCAATTCAGCAGCATGAAACTGTTGCTCCAAGGTTTCCAAGCGCTGATGGAGATCCTTCATTCTGGTATTGTCTGCCATGGATAGGGAGGCAGAGATGGAATGAAAGCACCAAATTGTAAGGGTTCAGATCTGTTAGGGAGATGAAGAAGAGAAAAAGAGAGAAAGATGAGTAGAGAGAGAGATAAGAGAGAGAAGTGTCCAACTTTTCCATATTTTCTATTCACGCCACATCTGGCTATATAATCGTATCATGTACACACATTCATGCTTTTCCCCCTAATTGCCTAATTACATTTGATATCTCAACATTAAGCAATGGATGACTTAATGGGCTATTGTAAATAGTCCATTAAGTATGTGGGTTTCTTCTTCTGGCGAACGGGCCTATGGCCAACAGAGCCCATTGGATCGGTTACAACATAATGAAGCAGGCGATCATCCTCCACCACGTATTCTGGATGAAAGGCATCAAGGTCTGCCTTAGGGTAACACCATCTCACCTGCTTGAGCGCATTATCAAAAGACTCGTACAACACTCCAGCCAAAGCCTTCTGAGATTCTGAAAGAGCGGCGTCTAAGTCCTTCACCCGCCCTTTGTATTGCTCCAATTCTTCTTTATCAACCAAAGCAGACGCCAAGGCGACCTTAGACTTTGCAAGCTCAGTTGACATTGACGTGAATCGGCAAGTGTACCGAATCGCGCAAGTAATAAAATGATAAGTAAAGTTCGTATCCACAGAGAGTGTGTCTAAATCAATTAAACTATTTGTAACATCCCGCATAATTAGTAAAATATATAAGTACTATATGTTATAGATGTATGTGTAGATTTCGGATTTATGGTTTATGCGTGATGGCTTGCGAATTGTTGATCTTTATCCTTGGATGAGACTAAGGTAAGTATTTAAATTAAATCATGGGAGGGTGCTTATGTAGGCATGTGAAATTTATTAAAATCATATGAGTAATTTGAGTGTGTGTTAGAGGGCTTTAGTGTTTATTGGACTTTGGAAGTGGGCTAGTGTGTGTGGACTTGTCACTATTGGACTTGTGTGATTGGGTTCTTTTTGTGTGTGGCCATTGGCCCAAGGATGGCTTTTGGACCTACCTTGTTTCAGCCCAAAGTTGTAACCATTCTTATTTCCCTAAGCCTTGTCCAACAAGGCTGCCTTATGCAGCAAGGAACACCACATGGCTAGGTGTATCATCCCACTTGTCATGCGCATAGGATGATAGAAAAGGACTTAGAAAAATCTGCCAACTTTCCCTTCATGACCGCCACCTCACACCTAGCTTGTGCATCATTTGGATTCAACTTCATTGCATGGAAGACACATGTACAATGTAGCATGATTTTGGGCTGCATCCTTCCCCATTTAGGCGCACATGGAGGGGTCTTGGAGCAGATTTTTATGACACCAAATCTGCCTTTGAGTGTTGACTTGGAGAACCACCTTACACCTTCCATCATGAGGCTGAAATGTGCAGATTTTTGCATGCTTTTGGCAGTCCATCATGAGCCAAATCTGTCCTTGCTTACACATGCAGAAAAAGAAGGATTTTGGGGCTGCAACCTCCTCATCTTATGCGCACAAGACAGCCCCAAATCAGAGTTTAGGCTGCCACAAATCTGTGCTCATGATGCACCTCCTTTCCACTCCATCTTGTGTGTGCCTAGCTTGCTTGTTGTGTGAAAAAAAAATTCTGACTTAGTAGCATAATTCAGATCTGAACTCTTCCCCCCTCACCTCTTTGCATGTGCATAGTGTACTTTAGAAGCAACCCCTTGCTTGTTTTGACCAAGAGTGCAGTCCCACCTGCACAAGAAACCAGATTTTTACCATAATGACCATCATTGCAACCTCCTCTCCTCTTCCTTTAATTGTGCGCACAAGAGGCCTTCTTCACCTTGCACAAGTGCAGCCAAGTTCCTTCCTCATTTCCTCCCTCTCTAGCCGTGACTACAAGCCCTCTTGGAGAAAGAAAAACCTTGGTCACTTACCTTTCCTCACCTCTCAAAACCGTGACTCAAGAACACCAAGCAAGTGTAAGTTTTCCTCCTCACTTTCCCCTCACTGTCCAGCCTTGGCACTCACTCTTGGAAGCTGTCCAAAGGTGTCCTCCTCACCATTTATGCGCATAGATCTTCTCCTAGGAAGTGTGGACTTGTTGTTGGTAGAACTAGAAAGGTGTGGTGTGTGACAAGAAGTGTGTGCTACAAGAGGTAAGCCTTGAACTTAGACCTCCTCATGGTGTGTGATCATGTGTGTTCTTGAATGTCTATTTGAATATGTTTTGGATTCTTGAATGAGTATGGTAAAGGAATAAGGATGGAGCTATTTTATGAGGATTTGTATGCATGAAAGTCTCATGGTAATGCTTAAGATATATGCCACTGTTTTTGTATGAATATGCCACTGTTTTGAAGAGAAATATGCCACTATTTCCCTTTGAATGTGCCACTGTTTTGAGGACAAAATGCTCACTGTTTCGGTTCCTCAAGATCACCATTTTGATGCCACTGTTTCTGCACACTTATGCCACTGTTTTAGTGCTCCACATGCCACTATTTCTGCATAAAATACTCACTGTTTTAGTCCATTACGTGCCACTGTTTCTGCATAAAAACACTCACTGTTTCTGCATAAAAACACTCACTGTTTTAGTCCATTATGTGCCGCTGTTTCTGCATAAAAACACTCAATGTTTCTGCATAAAAACACTCACTGTTTTAGTCCATTATGTGCCACTGTTTCTGCATAAAAAGCTCACTGTTTTAATGCCACATATGTCACTGTTTTGCACCAAAAACACTCACTGTTTTAGTACTTAATGAGCCACTGTTTCTGCATAAAATAACCACCATCTTGATGT
>JAVKPL010003500.1:0-20154 GCA_032173675.1 Gastrolobium villosum
CAGCCTTTGATAAGTTCAGTTGTGCTTCCTTGAAGTTGTTCATGTAAACTTTTGCACTCCTCACAATTGCAGCATCGGGGATGCTTTTATTGGAGAAGACAAAAGTATTCCTATCACTCCAAAGCATCCAACAGATTATTCCAAACAAGATGGGCCATTCAGCGTTCCCCTTTGTTTTAGAATGAGAGGAAAGATTAAGGTTGAGCCAGTTAATTAAATTCCCTGCAGCAAAATCTGACCAGCTGTAAGGAAGGGGAAGTTTCTTCCAAATTGCAGTAGCCCATCTGCAGTCTCTAAAAACATGGATGTTGGTTTCAACAAAAGAATGACATCTCGGGCAAAGGTCCGAGCTAGCCATATGCCTCTCCACCCTGCGGTTGTTGGTTAGTAAGTTTTCTCCCATAAGAAGCCATAAAAAGTTTTTTATCCTTTGAGGCCCTTCCCAACTCCAAATGAGGTTCCAGTTGAGATGTGGGCAGTGAGAGGAATTATCTTCCAAGGCTTTGTATGCAGTGCTGATAGAGAAGGAGCCGTCATTTGAGTTTAGCCAAATAGCTTTATCACTGCCATTTAAGGGAGATGGGGGCAGAATGCCCGCTATGGCATTGGCTGCCTCTGGAGAAACAAGATGTTCGAACAATTGCCAGTTCCAAGAATCGTCATTGCCCCTAAGATCCCCAACTTTCCAGTCAAGGGCAGCAGTAGGTACATCTTGGGAGGCAGCATCAAAGAGAGGGTAGAAACTAGGAACCCAGTTATCATGCCAAAAGAGAGTATTCCTACCATCTCCAATCATGGTTCTAGTGTTTTTTATAACCAGGGGCCAGACTTTTGAAACTCCTCTCCAAAGATTGGAGGCATTCTGGACAGGTTTAAGATTAGGAATCATGTTGTTCTCCAACTTGTATTTACTTCTAAGAACTCTAGCCCATAGGGACTCGGGATTGGTAATGATGCCATGACCAATTTTCATAATGAAAGCCTGATTAAGTTGTTTCATGTTCCTCATCCCTAAACCCCCTTCAGTCTTTGGCCTGCAGATGGAATTCCAGGGAAGAGCATGAACTTTCCTAACACCTTGACTAGATCCCCAGATGAATCCCCTGGTCTTTTTCTCTAACTCATCGCAGGTGCCAATTGGCAGAGAGGAAGTTTGCATGGTGTAAGTAGGAAGGGCTGCCATAACAGTCTTGGCCAGGGTGACCCGGCCTGCCATAGCTAGAGTAGACTGGTTCCAGGAATTGAGTCTTTTATTTGCCTTGTCTAAGATGAACTTGAAGGTTTTTTTCCCCACTCTATGGTGATGAATGGGGATCCCCAAATATTTTCCTAGGTCAGCAGTGGGATCCACACCTAACTCCTGGCTGATTTCCCTCACTCTGTTATGATTAACATTCTTAGAGAAAAAGACTTTTGTTTTGCTCTTGTTAACTTTCTGCCCAGAAGCTTCGCAGAAATGATTTAGGACATTATTTACCACAGTAGCTTGGTCCAGAGAGGCCTCACAACACAGGAGAAGGTCATCTGCAAAGAAGAGATGAGAAATGGGAGGGGCATGCTTGCAAAGCCTTATGGGTTTCCACATCTCATGGGAGGTTGCTTGAGATATGAGGTGGGCTAATCTCTCCATGCAGAGAACAAAAAGGTAAGGGGATAGGGGGTCCCCTTGTCTTAGACCCCTTGTAGGTTTGAAGTCCTCTGTTCTTTCACCATTCCATAAAATGTTCATAGAGCTAGAGTTGACACAGCACATGATAAGACTTGTGAGTTCACTGGGGAGCCCGAGATCCAGGAGGGTATCATGAAGGAAAGTCCAGTCTATCCGGTCATAAGCCTTTTCAAGGTCAACTTTGATCACCATCCACCCTTTCTGACCTTTCTTGCCTCGCATGGAATGGATCATCTCCTGTGCTATGATGATGTTGTCAGCACTCAGTCTCCCTCTAACAAAGCTGCATTGGTTTGGCATGACCAGGTAAGACATGTAGCCCTTAAGCCTATTGGCTATAATCTTTGTGATAAGTTTATAAATCACGTTGCAGAGAGTTATGGGTCTGAATTCAGCAATGGTCTCTGGATTATCCACCTTGGGAATCAGACAAATGAGAGTATGATTGATGCTAGCAACCCTTGCTGGATCGGAGAAGATATCAAGGGTGAGAGAGACAACAGAATCCTTGATATTATTCCAGTTGGATTGAAGGAAAAGAGCATTTAGGCCATCAGCTCCTGGGGCCTTGTGGGGATTCATGCTAAAAACTGTTCTTCTAATCTCTTCTTCCACAGGCAGCATGTTAAGAGCAGACAAAGTTCTCTCATTAAGCTTAGGGAAGGCTCCTTGGATGATGAATTTTTGTTTCAAAGGACAGTCTTCACGATACAGGTTCTGAAAAAATTTCAAGGCCAAGGCTTGCAAGGAGGGGGGGTCATCAATCCATTCTCCAATGGCATTTTTTAGACACTTGATCTTATTTCTCCTTCTTCTAATGATAGTAGAAGTGTGAAAAAACCTGGTGTTCTTGTCCCCAAAATTAAGCCAGTCCCTCCTAGCTCTCTGAAACCAGCAAAGCTCCTCCCTGATATAAATCGAGTTGAGTTGATGCCAAAGATCCTTATGGAGAGCTTCCAGGGTGCTGTCAGGACCTTTATCAAGCTCTTCATCAATACCTCTAAGTCTAGCCTGGATTCTTCTTTTCATTTTCAGCATCTCAAGGAAGGTAGAATAGTGCCAAGCCGAGGCTGTTTGCTGGAAAGAAGCTATGGCAGAGTTCCAATCCACATTTCTGGCCCAACTAGAAGTAACAATATTATCAAATTCCTCATGCAACAGCCAAGCATCCAGGAATTTGAAGGGTTTAGTTCCTTTGCTAGTATTCAACTGAACATGCTCCCCCAAGATGATAGGTCTATGGTCAGACCCATTAAAGTGATGGTGAGTGACAGTTCTTTCCGGGAAGAGATGGAGCCATTCCTCATTAGAGACTGCTCTGTCTAGTCTTTCCAGAAGATTCCCCCTTTTCCAAGTAAAACTAGGGCCATTAAACCCCAGATCTTCCAAATCACAGCAGTCCAGACAGTCTTGGAACTCTTGGATAGAATTCCAAGCAGCCACACTACCACCTTTCTTTTCGAAGGGGCTAAGGTAGGCATTGAAGTCCCCCATGAGAACCCAAGGGCCAGTGGTCAAATTCTTTAATCTCTACAGGTCTTCCCACAAAACAGTTCTTTCCATTCTTCTAGGACTGCCATAAATGGCAGTGAAGAATTCCACCTGAGCAGGATCTTTCCAGGATAGCTTAGTGTGCACGAATTGGTGATCAGCTTCGAGGATATTCACCTCCACATCATTTTTATTCCACAAAAGGCAGATACCTCATGAGAATCCAATCGGGTCTTTGTGGTATTGGCAGTCAAAACCTATTTTTTTATAGATCTTATCAGCCTTCCTACCACCAATCCTAGTTTCTATCAAAACCAGCAGCTGAATACGGTTAGCTGCAACAAAATCTTTTAGGAGTGCAGAGAGGCCTTTCTTCCTTACTCCTCTAACGTTCCAAGTGCACACTATCATAAGGAAACTAATAAAGGGAGTGTGGGCAGGGAAGCAAGGCAATTAGAGCCTGTCGGAGTAAACCTGAACCACCCCCTCCAAGTTGGATATGTCCTCCAAAGGGTTTCTATTGGCCAAAGCAGATTGATGCCAACGCATCAGTTCCAGGCTGTCAGGGGGTTTCTCTTTATCTTGATTTGAGAGGTTATGAGGTATCATAGCCGTGGGTGAAGGAAGAATCTCCTTACTGCTAGGAGGTTGATTGGGGAAAACACCTTGAATAACTGGGACACAGGCTGCAGGTTCTGTTTGGGAAACAATGGTGCCACGACCTTGTTTAGGTGGAATAGGTGGAGTGGTCCCTTTCTTGTGGTTCTGGTTTGAAGACAGGCTTCCTTTTCCTTGTTTGTTAGGTCTCTCAGTGGATCTCACCTTAATGACCTCATTTCTCTTAGGTAAAGACTCAACAGACTGTTTACTTTTGGGATCTTTGATGGTATGCTTTAGGATGCCACCACCCTTCCCCTTTGACACAGGGGTGTTCTCAGATAACTGTGTTGTTTCCTTTTCCTCCATACTGATCACAGCAAACCAAGAGCCTCCTCCTCCTGCTGGGCTAATAGCTAGGTTCTCATTCTTTGTTTTCTGAGGGACAGGGGCAGCCTTACGAGATTGTGAGGGGTCATCTCTTGGTATTTTCCCTCTGTTAAATTTCTGAACAATCATCCAGCTTCCACGATCTTGGGATTCCACTTCCTTATGTTTCTGGACTAGGGGCACTACTACCCTGTTATGTGTTACTGAAGGGGATTCCTCTTGCGTGTCAGGTATAATGATTTTCCTTGGGCATGAGTCATGCTTGTGGCCATATTCACCACAGTTAAAACATATGAGATGTAGCCCTTCATAAGCAACCAGAAAGATTCTGTCTGCTATTCTAAATTTGGCTATAAAACCTTTTTTCAGATCAATTTCTACACAGACCCTAGCAAATTTAGCCCTCTCTGTGAATTCATCAATACCAGACTCTCCTAGTCTAATAGAGTTCCTATCAATTTTTATAGTTCTGCCAAATAAGTTGCCAATATTTCTAAGGTGTTTAGATTTATAGAACTCAAGGGGCAAACCTGGGATCCGGATCCAAACAGCCAGCTTCCTCACACTATCATCATGTGGGTTGAACATTGGACGCCATTTCTGCACCGTGACATAGTGATCCGCCACTATCCAGGGTCCCTCCTCCAAGATATGCTTGTAGTCCTGTTCATCCCACAGCCTTACAGGTAGAAGTCATTGTCCAGGTCCACAAACTCATATGGGCCTTTGATACTCCATATTTTCCGAAGGCGGTTAATCAGGAAACGCATTCCTATCTTCTTGCCAAGAAGTTTGAATATCAAGGCATTCCTCCATTCTTTACAGTCTTCATTGTGTTCTTCGCTGGGTATTTGGTATGTAGGACATAGGGGGTCCTCCTTCCAGTCTTCCGATCTTCCTTCCAAAGCCTCTTCGAAAGCATCGTTTTTCTTCTGTTGGGCTATCCAGTCTTCGTCATCACTCTCAACATAGACTCCTCCCCCATTTAGGTTTTGGTTCAGGAGAGAGTCCTTGTACGACACAAGCTTTCTCTTCTCTGGCTCCATTTCCTTGCTACTGGGTTCCCCCAAATCTGGGTCGGAGTTGACTGGCGATTTCTCTAGAATCGCTTCCTCTTGGACATCCGCTTCGCCCAACTGCATGTGTTCATCCATCACCGCATCTTGGATTTCGAGACCCTTTGGTTTCTTTGTGCTACGCTTCAGGTTGTCGTCTTCTTCCTTCGAGGCAGGTCTGGTTTCTCCCATGAAAAGAGGGAGGAAGGGAAAACCTAGCAGAGAGATAAAAAATCGCTTTCTCACACACTACTTTGTCTCTGTTGCATGAGATAATTATCTCATGCAACATGAGATAATTATTTCCATACTTACAATCTATTTTCGTTTATAACTTCTTACAATTATATTTTAACTGTTGATTTCCGTCAATCAACGATTATCATTTTTTTTAAATTAATAAGTTTGATTTAAAAAAATTATAATCGTTGATTGACGGAAATCAACGGTTAAAATATGATTGTAAGAGATTATAAACGAAAATAGGTTATAAGTATATCTTTTCTCGTATTTTTATAACTGCAATGGATACATGATACTTTAAAACCACATTGGGTTAAATGATATGAGTGACAAATTTAGAAACATAAAAGATCAAATAAACCATATAACCGGCAAAAATGAAGTTATCTCATCCCAATAATGAAAGAATCCTCTTGATTGGGATTTGGGATACTTTAAATATGAATACATATGTTGGGATATTCTTTAATGCCAACCCACTAAAGACCAAATAATGTGTCCCTTGGTTTCTACATTTTCGTATTATTAGTGTTCGGTTTGTATTTTATGCATCTTCTTACTGACAACTCTTCTGTGATATTTGTTAGAGACAGACTATTGCCACTAATAATTAGTTTCTTTCTATCACAAAAACAAAAATTAATTCCCTCTCAAAATCGAGACACGAAATCGGTTAATTTTTATAAATATGTTAACTTAACTTTTGCTTTTAACAAATAGATCCTCTCTGATTTTAAGAATAATCTCGACAGTTATATTTCTTATTTTTTTTTAAGAATCAATGCAATTAAGATAAAAAAAATAGTATTCCAAATAGACATAAATACGATGACATTTTCCAAAATTAAGAGTGTCTGTTACAATATTAAAAAATTAAATGTATTTTATCTATTTACTTAAAAAAATCGTGTTTTTTTTTTAAAACAAAAGATGTTCCTTATCCAAAATTTAATGCTTTTTTATTGATCTATTGAATATGAAATTAATTATTTTAAATAATAATAACAAAAAATTACTTTTTGGTTGAAAAGTACAAAATTATGTGAAGGATGATGTCATGATGATAACGGACAGGTTTATTACAATACCATATTCCGTTTCCCGTATTGGTGGTTTAATGTTTACATAAGAAAAAAGTGTTGAAATTTGATAAGTCCATGAAATGAGACTTAAGACATATGGTTTTTAGTATGAAAAAAGCAAAGAAATATATACTTTTTGTGTCAATAGATACCCCAATTACATGGAGCTGAATTGCTGTTGATTTAAATGCTAATGGGCTTCTATTTTATTTTTCAGGCCCACTTATTTATATTGTACAAGCAAAGAAAAGAAAAAAAGAAAGAAGACAAAGAAGTGGGCTGAATTTTCAAAAGAGCAAGTCAAAAGCCCAAAAGAAAGAAACAAAGAGAGGAGGTGGGCTGTGCATATGCGAAGCCCACAGCGAAACCCGGTCCAAAAAGAAAAAAGAAAGGAGGAAGGAAGAGGGCAGAAAGCATTCGTGTAGAAAAGAAAAAAAGGGAACCAGAAACCCTAGCAGCCACCCGATCACAGCCCCCACCTCAGCCAAACCGGTCCATCCCTGTCCCAGATCAGCTTCCAAGGTCAGATTGCCGTTGATCTGCAGCTCATTACTCCAAATCACCCCTCATCCACGGTCCACAAAGAAACCCTAGCACTATTTTGTTGATTCAGAAAATGCCAAACAACACCTTTTGCTGAGTGGGTGAGTGAGAATCTGTTGTGAGTGGAGGTGGAATGATTTCTGTGCGCAGTCCAGTGTACGGGTAGAAAAGAAAAATCCCATTGTCTGAGAAAGGGAGGAGAGCAACTGGGGACCACCTTGCAACGCACAAAAGGCGCGTCATACCTGCTACAGCTTGGGAGCGCAATACGTGGGGGCTGCAAGAAGTGGACCCACAACCCATGCATGTGCGAGGAGGGTGCTATAAATAGTGGAAGAGCAGTGAATGTGAGGATCCATCTTTTCTGCTTCTATTGTTTTCTGAATTCTCCTTAGACTTTTCATTCTGTTTTTACTCTCTGTAATGCATAATCTGGTGCTAAACTTGTTGGTGCAGCAGTGAGGTTGTCCGGTTGTTAGGACTCTTGCTGCACCTTTGATTTCTGCATTTCTAGTTTTTATTTGAATATTTAGTTGTAGTGTTTAGCTTAACCCTTATGGATATGAGCTAATTTCATTAAGGTTGGGTGTAGGTACCCAAACCACAGTCTTGAATGTTTTAAATCTCAGTTGCTTAATATTGTTTTTCATTTTGTTCAACGTTGTGTTAAATTTCACTTATCCTATTTTTAAGGCCTGATTATAGGATAATACTCTAGGATTTAGTCATTGAGAAATGACTAAAACCAGAAATATGTTGGACACATGGACTTGAGGGTGAAAATTCTCAATGACTGTTACTCAGAGATAAGGACAGCCTCCATGATGTGTTGATTGAATTTAATGTTCATTCCTTCTTTTAGCACAGAAATGTGTAAATTGATGGTAAATGATAATAATATTTTTAAGAGATTAAAAGCAGCAAGAGAGGGTTCAACACATGGGAAATGATTTTAAGAAACTGTTTTAGCATTCATTTGAAGGCTGTGGGGAAGGGAGACTGAAACTCAACCTATTTTTATTCAGAAATTTTTCTATACATTCAGAAGCATTTTCAGGAAAGAGTCACCATAACCTTCTTTAATTTCCAGATACTAAATCCTTTATACAAAAAAAAGAGAAATTGTTGGCATTTAAATTTGTTTCTGTTTATAACTAAACTCCCAAATCATGTTCTTTAATTTGATTTTATTTTTTAAATTGTGTGCTGATTTACACTCACTAATTAGTTAAGTTAGAAAATTGCAATAGATCCTTGAGGGAACGATATTTGGGACTCATAAAAGCCCTATATTACTTGTTGTCGCGTATGCTTGCGCGTGTATTTGCACATTGTAGCAAATTACCAACAAGTTTTTGGCGCCGTTGCCGGGGATCGAAGTATTTTTCTGATCAATTTTCTATTGGTGATTGCTATTTCAGCATAATTTCTGTTTGCTGTTTTTAGTTTAGACATTTGGATTCTTATTTAGTAGTTGTTTCTATTGTTTCCTTGATTCTGTTTGTGGTAGTTCCTGCTTATTACATCTGTTTGATCATAAACTGCTTGGGACTTTTCTGTTTGCAGGTTCTTGTTTGTTTGTTTGCTTGTTTGTTTTTCTTTTTAGTTTGAAAAGGGTGCATGAGTGCAACTCCACACCCTTTCTTAGTGGCATTTGACCCTGAACCAGAGAGAACTTTTAGGCTTAGGAGAAGAGCCCAGAGAGCTAATAGGAACATTCCAAACCCTGAGTTTGAAGAAATGGAAAATGAAGGAGAGGGAAATGAGGAAGGACCTGAGAGGATCCAGAATCAGCTCATAAATGACAATGATAGGTCCATGATGGACTTTATCATACCAGTCTTAGATGAATTAGATCCTAGTATTGCCCAACCTATCAATGGAATGCCCTTTAAGCTTGAACCTGTAATGTTCACTATGCTTCAAAATATGGGGCAATTCCATGGACATTTGATGGATGATCCACACAAGCACCTTAGGAATTTCCTAGAGGTGGCTAACACTTTTAGGATTCCAAATGTCTCAGATGATGTGCTGAGATTGAAGCTTTTCCCTCACTCTTTGGTTGATAAAGCCAAAGAGTGGTTGAACTCCCTTCCATCCAATTCCATAACAGATTGGCATTCTCTGGCTGAGAAATTTATTATGAAATTTTTCCCTTCAAATAAAATAGTGCAAATCAGATGTGACATCACCAATTTCATGCAAAAAGATGGTGAGACCCTTGTAGATGTCTGGGAAAGATTTAAAATCCTTCTTAAGCAATGTCCTAACCATGGCTTGCCACCTTGGGCAGTGTTGCAAACTTTTTACAACAGCCTAAATACCCAAAACAGAGCCTTAGCAAATTCTGCTGCTAATGGCATGTTTATGTCAATGTCCTTTAACCAAGCCCATGAGTTATTGGAACAAATGACTCAAAATTATGCTCAATGGCCTGAGGATAGAAATCAGTCAAGAAGAGTAGCTGGTTTACATGAGCTTGACACTGTAACTGTTCTTTCAGCCAAATTTGATGCACTAACAACCTTAGTGAAAAATCAAGGTCAAGCCATTGAGGCAAGATTGTCTCAACCTCAAAGCCCAGTACCCCAAGTTAATGCAGTGAACACAGGTGAAACGTGTGTTTTTTGTGGAGGGCTTCACATGTTTGAAAACTGCCCATCCAATCCTGAATCTGTGTATTATGTGGGAAACCAAAATGGGAACCAAAATAGGAACCAAAATAATTTTTCTAACAATTTTAATCAAAGTTGGAGGCAGAACCAGCAGCCTCAATACTTTCAAGGGCAAGGACAGCAAGCTGGGCCCTCTAATGCTCCATCCAGACCACCCTTTCCCCAACAAAATTTCCAACAAATGCACAGGCCAACTCCTGCTCAAACCTCTGTCCCATTCCCTCAATCCCAAACTGGTGAAACCATTCCTTCTTCAACCTCTTCCCTGGAAGCTTTATTAAGGGAATACTTAGAAAAAATGAAACAAAGCAAAACAGCTTGGAAGCTGTAGTGCAAAGTATTCCTGCATCTTTGAGGAATTTAGAGTCTCAATTAGGTCATTTAGCAAATACTCTGAATGGCAGACCTCTTGGTGCGTTGCCTAGCAACACGGAAGAGCCTAAGAAAAATAAGGAACAATGTCACAGGATAGAACTTAGGAATGGTAGATATGTAAATCAACCAGAAGCTGTGGTTAGGCCTTCCACATTAAAAAAAAGAGAAGCTGAAAAATCTCAGAAAAAGAAAGAATTGACTTCTGAAACTGTTCACCCAAATGATGCCCAGGACAGTTCTAAAGGAACTACACCTATTGATCCTGTACCTAGTCTGTTTGAACCAGTGATTCAGACTCAACCTGAACCATCTTTAGGGGATATTCTAATAGAAAAATCTGTTCAGCAGGATCAAGCACCTAAGCCAATTGTGGAAACTCCAGTTGCCTCAAAAAGACCTCCACCACCCTTTCCTCAAAGGTTACAAAAACAGAAGCAAGACACTCAGTTTAGGAAATTTCTAGACCTCCTGAAACAGTTGCATGTCAACATTCCATTTGTGGATGCATTAGAACAAATGCCCACTTATGTGAAATTTATGAAAGAAATTCTTTCAAGAAAAAGGAGGCTAGAAGAGTTTGAGACTGTTGCTCTTACACAAGAGAGCAGTCAATATCTGCTCAGCAAGATACCTCCTAAACTAGGAGATCCTGGAAGTTTTACAATTCCATATACCATGTGATAAGTCCATGAAATGAGACTTAAAACATATGGTTTTTAGTATGAAAAAAGCAAAGAAATATATACTTTTTGTGTCAATAGATACCCCAATTACATGGAGCTGAATTGCTGTTGATTTAAATGCTAATGGGCTTCTATTTTATTTTTCAGGCCCACTTATTTATATTGTACAAGCAAAGAAAAGAAAAAAAGAAAGAAGACAAAGAAGTGGGCTGAATTTTCAAAAGAGCAAGTCAAAAGCCCAAAAGAAAGAAAAAAAGAGAGGAGGTGGGCTGTACATATGCGAAGCCCACAGCGAAACCCGGTCCAAAAAGAAAAAAGAAAGGAGGAAGGAAGAGGGCAGGAAGCATTCGTGTAGGAAAGAAAAAAAGGGAACCAGAAACCCTAGCAGCCACCCGATCACAGCCCCCACCTCAGCCAAACCGGTCCATCCCTGTCCCAGATCAGCTTCCAAGGTCAGATTACCGTTGATTTGCAGCTCATTACTCCAAATCACCCCTCATCCACGGTCCACAAAGAAACCCTAGCACTATTTTGTTGATTCAGAAAATGCCAAACAACACCTTTTGCTGAGTGGGTGAGTGAGAATCTGTTGGGAGTGGAGGTGGAATGATTTCTGTGCGCAGTCCAGTGTACGGGTAGAAAAGAAAAATCCCATTGTCTGAGAAAGGGAGGAGAGCAACTGGGGACCACCTTGCAACGCACAAAAGGCGCATCATACCTGCTACAGCTTGGGAGCGCAATACGTGGGGGCTGCAAGAAGTGGACCCACAACCCATGCATGTGCGAGGAGGGTGCTATAAATAGTGGAAGAGCAGTGAATGTGAGGATCCATCTTTTCTGATTCTATTGTTTTTTGAATTTTCCTTAGACTTTTCATTCTGTATTTACTCTCTGTAATGCATAATCTGGTGCTAAACTTGTTGGTGCAGCAGTGAGGTTGTCCGGTTGTTAGGACTCTTGCTGCACCTTTGATTTCTGCATTTCTAGTTTTTATTTGAATATTTAGTTGTAGTGTTTAGCTTAACCCTTATGGGTATGAGCTAATTTCATTAAGGTTGGGTGTAGGTACCCAAACCACAGTCTTGAATGTTTGTAAATCTCAGTTGCTTAATATTGTTTTTCATTTTGTTCAACGTTGTGTTAAATTTCACTTATCCTATTTTTAAGGCCTGATTATAGGATAATACTCTAGGATTTAGTCATTGAGAAATGACTAAAACCAGAAATATGTTGGACACATGGACTTGAGGGTGAAAATTCTCAATGACTGTTACTCAGAGATGAGGACAGCCTCCATGATGTGTTGATTGGATTTAATGTTCATTCCTTCTTTTAGCACAGAAATGTGTAAATTGATGGTAAATGATAATAATGTTTTTAAGAGATTAAAAACAGCAAGAGAGGGTTCAACACATGGGAAATGATTTTAATAAACTGTTTTAGCATTCATTTGAAGGCTGTGGGGAAGGGAGACTGAAACTCAACCTATTTTTATTCACAAATTTTTCTATACATTCAGAAGCATTTTCAGGAAAGAGTCACCATAACCTTCTTTAATTTCCAGATACTAAATCCTTTATACAAAAAAAAAGAGAAATTGTTGGCATTTAAATTTGTTTCTGTTTATAACTAAACTCCCAAATCATGTTCTTTAATTTGATTTTATCTTTTAAATTGTGTGCTGATTTACACTCACTAATTAGTTAAGTTAAAAAATTGCAATAGATCCTCGAGGGAACGATATTTGGGACTCATAAAAGCCCTATATTACTTGTTGTCGCGTATGCTTGCGCGTGTATTTGCACATTGTAGCAAATTACCAACCAAATTCATTAAGTAGTAAATTATATAACTTTTTTTATGCCTATTTTTATGCAAAGATGATTAAATTATAGTTGATGGACTAATTTTATTTTGTCTTCAAATTTATATCTCCAAAATATACCTGGTTACACAAAAAATTATAAATTAATTATTATGAAAATACATTTCACTCCATTGGCCTGTGAGGTTACACACATCTTGACTAATCTAAATCTCCAATCAAGTTTTCTCCAAAAAAAAAAAAAAAATCTCCAATCAAGTCAAAATTAACATATTAACATAAAAAAAGTAGTAATTAAGTACAAGTCATAATGCTTAAGTCATTTAATAATTATTTGTAAAAAAGATAATTTTCACTCATTTGATTATTCAATGTTACTATGTTAATTTTATAAGCTAAAGATTTGAATAATTTGAATAAAATAATTAAGTTACGAGTATGTTTAGTCGTTTGTAAATCATATTATAATTAAGTTCATTAAATTTAAGTTGATGAAAAAAAGTAAGTGAATTAAAACCAATTCATCATACGAAAAGTTATGATTGAGTTCATCATACGAAAAGTTATGATTGAGATAACAATAAACTTTGACCTAAATAAAATCGGCCATTTTTTGTTTTATTTTATTTGTTCTTTTTTATTTTTTTTATATTGGCGAATTTACTTGTGACACAATGTGATAGCTAGGTTGACTTACACTGTAATCTCTAAGAAGATGGAGAAAGAAAAAGGTGTGGAAGTTTGGCCAAAGACTTTATTTTAGACTACTAAGACTGGCTTAATAATGACGAGGAATTAGATAGTTTGCTTCAAACTTTAGTGCTAACTTTATGTTAAAAATAATAATAATAATGAGGGCTTTCTTTTTTTAATCTTCTTTACTCTCTCATTATGTGGGAAAATAAAGTTTGATTTTAGGTTTATCTATTCATTTCAAATTAATTTTCTTATCAGTTCTTAATCTTATGCACAAACTTCATTTTTCATAGAAATTTCATAAATTTAAAATAAATGGTCAAAAGTTTTCTTTCATCGTTTCTCACACAGAAATTAAATTAAATTTTATTTCATACAAAGACTTTAGATCATTTTCTCTCTTTTTTTTTTGAGTTTTCTATGTGATTATAATCTTAATCACTATTGTTTTCCTTTATCAACTTTAATTAAGTGAGCAAGTAGCATCTTTGTTTTATATATACCCTCTGAATCTTAGAAAACATGGATCCTCTCCAAAATATGTAAAGATATTTATTTTGAAATTATTTCCAAAATTTCTTACTTTTTTTTAATTGTGTAAAAAAATATTATTATAATAATACAGATGCACTTACAATTACAAATAGAGAGCACTTACAAGAGGTGAGTGAGCTACAAGATTAATTTAATTTCTAAAGAAAGGTAAAAGAAAAGAATAATAATGTAAATATCCTAAGGGGGCGTTTGGAATAGGAGAAATTTTTTTTATTCGGGAATCTCAATTTTCAAAAATATTCAGTTTTCCGAAAATTACAAATTTAGAAAAATTCAATTTCCCGATAATCCTCGAAAATATCTCCTACCAAAAGTCCCCTAAGGGGGATTTGGTACGAGGGGAAAAAAATTGCCTTGGGAAAAGAGTGTAAGGAAAAATATGTGGCTATGTTTGGTAGGAGGAAGAGTTAAAAGAGGTAGGAGAAATTTTTTTTCCCGTCTAGTTTTTTAACACATGAAGCATCAGTGAAATTTTGCCATGGATTAGATGGAAAAAAAAGTTTTCTCTGCGGTGATAAAATTTTACACATAGCATTATTAAATTTCATCTAATTTTCCCGGAAAAATTTTGACCTACCAAACACTTTTTTTAACTTACCCTACAAAAAATTCTTCCTATCATATTTGGAGCAAATTTATTTTCCTGATAACAAAAAATTTCTCCTGTACCAAACGCCCCCTAAAGATTACATGTAACATATCAAAACATCCTAAAATTTCCTAAGGATTAGGATTACATCTATCAAATTACATATAAATATAACCTATAACTATCTAGGGATTAGGATTACCTGGTCTACGTTTTCGTAAACTTCTAGAAAGAAGAGAATAATTTGGGTTTGGTTAGGAGAGATAGCAGAGGAGAGGAGAAAGCATAGGAGAAAGAGAAAAGATGAGAAATATTGAGAAGCGAATTGGTTTGATTAGGCTAGACCTCTATTTATAGTTGAAGTTTTGGATTCGGATATGAGTTCCGTGCATTTATTTCCTTATTCGTCATTGATGTATCTGCCTCATTTATTTCAGATACTGACTTTATTATTAATTTATTATATTATAAATTAATATTATTTTCCCGTGATATTACACTTAGACCCTAATAGATAAATATAAAAAAAAATTATTTTTTTAACTTTTATTTTATATAATTATGATATTACCAAATAAGCTTTTAATAAAATTAATTATTAATGATTAAATTTAAAAAATATGTAAAGATATTTATTTTGAAATTATTTCCAAAATTACTTACTTTTTTTTTTAGTTGTGTAAAAAAAATATTATTATAATAATACAGATGCACTTACAATTACAAATTGAGAGCACTTACAAGAGGTGAGTGAGCTCTATGATTAATTTAATTTCTAAAGAAAGGTAAAAGAAAAAAATAATAATGTAAATATCCTAAGGGGGCGTTTGGAATAGGAGAACTTTTTTTTATTCGGGAATCTCAATTTTCATAAATATTCAGTTTACCGAAAATTAAAAATTCAGAAAAATTCAATTTCCCGATAATCCTCGAAAATATCTCCTACCAAAAGTCCCCTAAGGGGGGTTTGGTACGAGGGAAAAAAAGATTGCCTGGGAAAAGAGGGCAAGGAAAAATATGTGGCTATGTTTGGTAGGAGGAAGAGTTAAAAGAGGTAGGAGAAATTTTTTTTCCCGTCTAGTTTTTTAACACATGAAGCATCAGTAAAATTTTGCCATGGATTAGATGGAAAAAAAACGTTTTCTCTGCGGTGATAAAATTTTACACATAGCATTATTAAATTTCATCTAATTTTCCCGGAAAAATTTTGACCTACCAAACACTTTTTTTAACTTACCCTACAAAAAATTCTTCCTATCATATTTGGAGCAAATTTATTTTCCTGATAACAAAAAATTTCTCATGTACCAAACGCCACCTAAAGATTACATATAACATATCAAAACATCCTAAAATTTCCGAAGGATTAGGATTACATCTATAAAATTACATATAAATATAACCTATAACTATCTAGGGATTAGGATTACCTGGTCTCCGTTTTCGTAAACTTCTAGAAGGAAAAGAATAATTTGGGTTTGGTTAGGAGAGATAGCAGAGGAGAAAGAGAGAATAGGAGAAATATTGAGAAGCAAATTGGTTTGGTTAGGCTAGGTCTCTATTTATAGTTGAAGTTTTGGGTTCGCATATGGGTTCCGTGTATTTATTTCCTTATTCGTCATTGATGTATCTGCCTCATTTATTTCAGATATTGACTTTATTATTAATTTATTATATTATAAATTAATATTATTTTCCCGTGATATTACACTTAGACCCTAATAGATAAATATAAAAAAAAAATTTTAATTTTAATTTTATATAATTATGATATTATCAAATAAGCCTTTAATAAAATTAATTATTAATGATTAAATTTAAAAAATAAAAGATATTTATTTTAGAATTTTACACATAGCATTATTAAATTTCATCTAATTTTGTAAAATTTTGACCTACCAAACACTTTTTTTAACTTACCCTACAAAAAATTCTTCCTATCTAATATAATTTTGAAATTATTTCCAGAATTTCAAAAATATTTTTTTACTTTTATTTTATATTTAGTTGTGTAATAAAAAAATTAATTTAAATAATTAAGAATATTTATTTCAAGTTGTGTATAAAAAATATTTAAATTAAAATATTATTCAAGACAAATTAAAGATTTACTAGTTATAAAAATTAACTATAGCAAATAAAATAATAATATTTGACTTAAATTTATTTTTACGATAAAAACATAAGACCACAAAATTTAAATATGTATCATCTAATGAATTTAATCCAAAAGTAAAATAAATATAATTATTTGTTTTTATCATGAATAAAACACTTATATAATACATTTAAATAAATGTATTATATATATGTGTGTGCTCGTATGGGTGTGTGCGTGTGTATATAAGTAAAAAGTTATAAGGAAATTAAGTTATATATCTATAGAGAAAGATTAAACTTACAATCTATTTTCGTTTATAACCTCTTACAATCATATTTTTATTGTTGATTTCCGTCAATCAACGATTATCATTTATTGTAAATTAATAAATTTGATTTACAAAAATTATAAGCCTTGATTGACGGAAATCATCGGTTAAAATATAATTGTAAGAGATTATAAACGAAAATAGGTTATAAGTATATCTTTTCTCGTATTTTTATAACTGCAATGGATATACATGATACTTTAAAACCACATTGGGTTAAATGATATGAGTGACACATTTAAAAACATAAAAGATCAAATAAACCATATAACCGGCAAAAATGAAGTTATCGCATCCCAATAATGAAAGAATCCTCTTGATTGGGATTTGGGATACTTTAAATATGAATACATCTGTTGGGATATTCTTTAATGCCAATCCACTAAAGAACAAATAATTTGTCCATTGGTTTCTACATTTTCGTATTATTAGTGTTCGGTTTGTATTTTGTGCATCTTCATACTGACGACTCTTCTGCGATATTTGTTAGAGACAGGCTATTGCTACTAATAATTAATTTCTTTCTATCACAAAAACAAAAATTAATTCCCTCCCAAAATCGAGACACAGAATCGGTTAATTTTTATAAATATGTTAACTTAACTTTTGTTTTTAACAAATAGATCCTATCTGATTTTAAGAATAACCTCGACAGTTATATTTCTTATTTTTTTTAGAATAAATGCATTTAAGATAAAAAAAATAGTATTCCAAATAGACATAAATACGATGACATTTTCCAAAATTAAGAGTGTCTGTTACAATATTGAAAAATTAAATGTATTTTATCTATTTACTTAAAAAAAGTCATTTTTTTTAAAACAAAAGATGTTCCTTATCCAAAATTTAGTGCTTTTTTATTGATCTATTGAATATGAAATTAATTATTTTAAATAATAATAACAAAAAATTACCTTTTGGTTGAAAAGTAAGAAATTATGTGAAGGATGATGTCATGATGATAACGAACAGGTTTATTACAATACCATATTCCGTTTCCCGTATTGGTGGTTTAATGTTTACATAAGAAAAAAGTGTTGAAATTCATTAAGTAGTAAATTATATAACTTTTTTTATGCCTATTTTTATGCAAAGATGATTAAATTATAGTTGATGGACTAATTTTATTTTGTCTTCAAATTTATATCTCCAAAATAAACCTGGTTACACAAAAAATTATAAATTAATTATTATGAAAATACATTTCACTCCATTGACCTGTGAGGTTACACACATCTTGACTAATCTAAATCTCCAATCAAGTTTTCTCCAAAAAAAATCTCCAATCAAGTCAAAATTAACATCTTAACATAAAAAAATAGTAATTAAGTACAAGTCATAATGCTTAAGTCATTTAATAATTATTTGTAAAAAAAATAATTTTCACTCATTTGATTATTCAATGTTACTATGTTAATTTTATAAGCTAAAGATTTGAATAATTTGAATAAAATAATTAAGTTACGAGTATGTTTAGTTGTTTGTAAATCATATTATAATTAAGTTCATTAAATTTAAATTGATGAAAAAAAGTAAGTGAATTAAAACCAATTCATCATACGAAAAGTTATGATTGAGTTCATCATACGAAAAGTTATGATTGAGATAACAATAAACTTTGACCTAAATAAAATCGGCCATTTTTTGTTTTATTTTATTTGTTCTTTTTTATTTTTTATATATTGGCGAATTTACTTGTGACACAATGTGATAGCTAGGTTGACTTACACTGTAATCTCTAAGAAGATGGAGAAAGAAAAAGGGGTGGAAGTTTGGCCAATGATATATTCCCCTAATCTACTATTTTAACTACGAATGTGGGCCAAAGACTTTATTTTAGACTACTAAGACTGGCTTAATAATGACGAGGAATTAGATAGTTTGCTTCAAACTTTAGTGCTAACTTTATGTTAAAAATAATAATAATGAGGGCTTTCTTTTTTTAATCTTCTATACTCTCTCATTATTTGGGAAAATAAAGTTTGATTTTAGGTTTATCTATTCATTTTAAATTAATTTTTTTATCAGTTCTTAATCTTATGCACAAACTTCATTTTTCATAGAAATTTCATAAATTTAAAATAAATGGTCAAAAGTTTTCTTTCATCGTTTCTCACACAGAAATTAAATTAAATTTTATTTCATACAAAGACTTTAGATCATTTTCTCTCTCTTTTTTTTTTTGAGTTTTCTATGTGATTATAATCTTAATCACTATTGTTTTCCTTTATCAACTTTTTTCCTCAATTTCTACAGCAATAGCCTTTGAAGGATCCTCAGGACGCTGGAAACATTCTTCGTGAATTTCCTTATTCCTCCATAGCCACAAAAAGTAGCAAGTGGTAAAGAAAGAGTCTCTCCAATCCTTGAGGTTGCTGTTGTTTGAAGTGAGATTCAGAATCATCCACTCCCTAAAAGAAATCACAGTGAGGAAACTTGGTGGAAGAGGGTGCAACATGGGCAACAACCAGCACTTTCTTGCCTTCCAACAATCTCTAAACACATGAAGGCAATCTTCAATCACTTCAGGGCAGAAAGGGCACTTATTGGAACTACCACTCCACTTTGATATTGACTCTCTTGTTAACATTCTATCATGAAGCATTTTCCAGATAAGCATTTTGACTCTTTCCTTGCCTTTCCACTTCCAAATACGGTCCCAACAGTCAATGGGGGAAGAATTGCTAGAATCTAACAAGTTATTGTATGCCAGCTTAACTATGGAATGCCCAGGGTTCCAGTTAGTCCAAGCTATGCTATCCTCCTCGGCTTCATCATCTGGATGAGGAATGGCAAGAATTTTGTTCACCACATTAAGGTCAAAATGGTTCACAAGATAATGCCCATTCCAGCCTCCTTCAGAAAGGAAAATACTGTTGCTAATCTTTAAATCCAAGACCTCTTGAGAAGGAAGGGTATGAGTATGAGCAAGGAGGTTTGGGCTAGACCAGTCCAATTGTCTTTCCAAAAATCAATCTTCTTGCCATTACCTATTTGCCAAGAAGTATTGCTTATCATTTGAGGCCAGACCTTACAAATGCTTTTCCACAAGTGAGAATCATAAGGTTTACTAACTACCTCTTTTAGCATATCTTTTCTCCTGCCATATTTGGATAGCAAGACTTGGACCCAAAGCTGAGATGGAGACTGAACCATATTCCAAGCACACTTTTGGATGAAAGCTTCATTCTGGATGCGGAGATTGAGAATACCTAACCCACCCTGGTTTTTAGGGAGTTGAAGGTGTTCCCAAC
>JAVKPL010003501.1:0-20112 GCA_032173675.1 Gastrolobium villosum
ACTTTCTTCCTTCATTTAATTTTAATTTTTTTTTTTAATTTTTCTCTGGTTATCTAAAAAAAATGAAAACAAGATACAAATAAGGGATAAAAATGTTGGGTTGCCTCCCAACTAGCGCGTGTTTAACGTCCCGAGCCTGACGGTTACCTCATTTAAGTTGCAATGGAATGAAGGCGCAAAGCCACAACTTGTTTCATTACTGGTCCTCCATGGAAGAACTTCAACCTAGAGCCATTGACCTTGAAGGGTCTGTCGTCCTCCATGGAAGATATCTCAACAGTACCATATGGAAAGACCTTTTTAATCACAAAAGGTCCTGTCCACCTGGATTTCAACTTCCCCGGAAAAAGTTTCAATCGGGAATTGTACAACAATACCTGCTGACCAGGTTCAAACTCCTTGTGTATAAGTTTGCTGTCATGATATTTCTTAGCTTTTTCTTTATAAATTCTAGAGCTTTCAAAGGCTGAATTCCTAAACTCATCAAGCTCTAACAGTTGAAACTTTCGTTTCTCAAGAGCTGCTGTGGCATCAAAGTTTAGGAATTTAATAGCCCAAAAGGCTCTATGTTCAAGCTCCACTGGTAAATGACAAGCTTTCCCGTACACAAGCTGATAGGGAGACATTCCTATCGGAGTTTTGTATGCAGTTCGGTATGCCCATAGTGCATCATCCAGTCTCTTTGACCAATCCTTTAGAGAAATATTGACAGTTTTTTCCAGGATTCGCTTCAGTTCCCTATTGGAAACTTCCACTTGGCCACTTGTCTGCGGATGATAAGGTGTAGCGACCTTATGCCTGACACCATACTTTGTTAACAGATTTTCAAACTGCTTGTTGCAAAAATGAGAACCTCCATCACTTATGATTGCTCTTGGCACTCCAAATCTGGTAAAGATATTCTTTCTCAGGAAGTTTACAACCACCTTCGCATCATTAGTAGGAAGAGCTGTTGCCTCAACCCACTTAGAAACGTAGTCCACAGCTACCAAAATGTACTGGTTGGAATAGGAAGATGGAAATGGTCCCATGAAATCAATCCCCCATAAATCAAATAATTCCACCTCCATAATAGTGTTTAGAGGCATTTCATCTTTCCGGGAAATGTTCCCTGTCTTTTGGCATCTTTCGCACTTTTCAACATACTCTCTGGCGTCTTTGAAAAGAGTAGGCCAGTAATACCCACTTTGCAATACCTTTTGAGCAGTTCTGTTTCCACCAAAATGGCCACCATAATCAGAATTGTGACAATGCCATAAAATCTCCTTGATTTCCAATTCTGATACACATCTTCTCAAGATTCCATCAGCACATTGGAAATACAGGAATGGATCATCCCATACATACCTCCTAGCATCATGTAAGAACTTTTTCACTTGTTGCTTTGTGAGATCAGGAGGTACTTTCTTGATTACCTTAAAATTTACAAAATCAGCAAACCATGGTTCCATATGCAGTGCAAAAATTGGTTCTTCAGATAATTTCACAGATATTGCAAGGACTTGTTCATCCGGAAAATAATCGTTGATCTCTAAAGCAGGATCATCTTGTAGGGTCTTCTCTCGGATTCTGGATAAGTGATCAGCAACTTTATTTTCCATTCCTGACTTGTCTTTGATCTCTAAATCAAACTCTTGAAATAACAACATCCACCTTAACAGTCGTGGTTTTGCATTTTGTTTAGAGATCAAATACTTTATTGCTGCGTGATCAGTAAAAATGATGGTCTTGGCACCAAGGAGATATGGTCTAAATTTATCAAGTGCATAGACCACAGCGAGCATCTCCTTCTCTGTTGTTGCATAGTTTACCTGTGCTTCATTCAGAACTTTGCTAGCATAGTAAATTACGTGCAACAGTTTGTTTCTTCGTTGGCCAAGAACAGCACCAATAGCAAGATCACTAGCATCGCACATCAACTCAAATGGCATACTCCAATCAGGTGAAACCAAGACAGGAGCAGTAGTGAGTTTTTCCTTTAATAAATTAAAGGCTTTAAGACACGCATCATCAAAAACGAACTCATTGTCTTTCATGAGAAGTTGACTTAGTGGCTTGGCAATTTTAGAGAAGTCTTTGATGAATCTTCTATAAAAGCCAGCATGACCAAGGAAACTTCTCACTCCATTAACATTAATCGGAGGAGGTAGTTTTTCAATGAGCATTAGTTTTGCTCTATCAACTTCTATACCTTCCTTAGAAATTTTGTGTCCAAGCACAATGCCTTCTTGAACCATGAAGTGACATTTTTCCCAGTTAAGGACCAGGTTTGTCTCCTGACATCTTTTCAGTACTTTAGATAAGTTGCCTAAGCAATCATCAAAACAAGAGCCAAATACCGAAAAGTCATCCATGAATACCTCTAAGAACTTTTCTACCATATCTGAGAAGATTGACAACATGCACCTCTGAAAAGTAGCAGGTGCATTGCACAATCCAAACGGCATTCTCCTATAGGCAAAAACGCCAAAAGGACAAGTGAATGCTGTCTTTTCCTGATCTTCCGGAGTCACTGCAATTTGATTATAACCACTGTATCCATCAAGGAAACAATAATAAGAATGACCTGCTAACCTTTCCAGCATCTGATCCACAAAAGGGAGAGGAAAATGATCCTTCCTAGTTGCTTCATTAAGCCTTCTATAGTCAACACACATTCTCCATCCAGTAATTGTCCTGGTAGAGATTAATTCATCCTTATCGTTCTTCACCACAGTGACACCTCCTTTCTTTGGCACAGTTTGTACAGGACTTACCCATGCAGTATCTGATATTGAATAAATCATTCCAGCATCAAGAAGTTTAACTACTTCTTTTCTCACTACTTCTTTCATCATGGGGTTTAATCTCCTTTGAGGCTGCCTTACAGGTTTGATATCATTCTCCATGAGAATTTTATGCGTACAGAAAGAAGGACTTATACCCTTAAGATCAGCCATGGACCATCCTAAAGCAGTCTTATGCTTTAAAAGAATTTCTTTCAGTTTCTTCTCATCATTAGCAGATAACCTGTTATTTATGATCACTGGATATGTTTCATTGTCACCCAGGAACATATACTTTAGGGCTGGAGGTAACTCCTTAAGATCAACTTTAGGAGCACCTATTTCCTTGTCAGAAGTCTTCTGTTCAAGCAACTCATTAGCAACTTTAATGTCTTCCTCAAAAGGGATATGATCTCTTTCTTGCAATTCAACAGTCAATTCTTGCAAGGGAGTTTCATCTTCATGCATCACTTCCTCTAAGACATTAATTTCAAAACAATCACTATCATCATATGGTCTTTTTATTGCATCAAAGACATTGACAGTGATTGTGTCTTCATTCATCCTTAGCACCAGCTTTCCCTGTTCTACATCAATCATTGCACGGGCTGTGGCCAGGAAAGGTCTACCCAATATGAGAGGCATTTCATTCTCAACCTCCATATCAAGCACAATAAAATCAGCCGGAAAGATGAACTTGTCAATTTTTACAAGAACATCTTCGACTATTCCACTTGGCTTCCTCAAGGATCTATCAGCCAGCTGAAGAGAAACCAGAGTAGGCTTCAATTCAGTGATCCCTAAGGCTTTACAAACAGATAAGGGCATCAGATTAATACTTGCCCCTAAATCACACAAAGCTTTGCCAATCTTTGTGTCTCCTATTTCAATTTCAATATTAAAGCTTCCAGGATCACGAAGTTTGGGAGGGAACTTCCTAGTGATAATAGCACTGCACTTCTCATTAAGTGCAACTGTTTGGCATTCCTGTAGCTTTTGCTTCCTGGAAAGGAGATCTTTCATGAATTTGGCATAGTTTGGCATATTAGCCAATGCTTCAGCGAACGGAATGTTCACATGCAATTTCTTGAAAAGATCAAGAAATCTGTCATAACTCTTGGCTTTTAATTCTGGCTTCAACCTTCCAGGATAAGGTGCCATTTTCATCAGATACTCTTCACTGAGTTCAAATTTTTCTTTTGGAAGAGTAACTGTCTCCTTCTCATCATCAGTTGGTTTCAATATTTCAGGAGATTTTTCTTTTTCTTTTTCAGGTTTCTCCTCTTGTTCGATCTTCTTTTCCTTCTCAATAGGTTTTGGTGGTGATGATACCACTTTCCCACTTCTAGTTGTAACTGCCAGACAATCTTCCTTGGGGTTAGTAGTAGTGTTACCAGGAAAGGTACCTGGAGCTCTATCAGATAATTGTTGGGCTAGTTGACCAATCTGATATTCCAGGTTCTTGATTGAAGCTTTTGTATTTCTGGAATCAGCTCTGCTTTCCTCAATGAAAGCATTGGTACTTCTTTGATTAGCCTTACTTTCCTCCATGAAAGCGTTAGTACTTTGTGCTAATGTTCCGACTAAACGCTCCAGGTCAGAAGGCTCTTTTTTTGGAATAGGTGGTGGTTTTAGATAGTTGTCTGATGTCATATCTAAACCAGTACCTTGATAACTTTTCCTTTGGTAATTATTACCACCAGCAGCATTATTTTGATTTCTTGAGAAATTTTGCTGATTAGGGCGCTGATCATACCAAATACCATTTACCTGAAATTGTTGAGTAGAATCTGAGGACATCAATGTAGGACAAGTATTGGTGTCATGATCTTCATGACAATACTCACAATCAAGGACAACTGCACTGGCTTGAACTTTGGAAAGCTGCATCCTTTCAAACTTCGCATGCAGATTGGACATTTGTTGTGATAACAACTTTTGTTCTGCCAGCATTGCACTATTATCATTGATTGGCACTGCTTCCCTTTTTCCTGTCCTTATAGATGTTTCATTCTCGTTCTTAGCTAACTTGTCAATAAGATGATATGACTCAGAAGCTAGTTTATCACCCAAAGAACCGCCTGCTGCAGTATTAATAACCAATTTCGTTTCTGGTAAACAACCATTGAAGAAGATTCTCACTTGGTCCCCTTGAGATAGGTTATAATGAGGAACCTTTCTCATGAGGGCCTTGAATCTATTCCAAGAAGCGCAGATGGTCTCTCCAAATTGTTGTTTGAAGGAGGTGATATCATTCACCATGTTGTTGTATTTCTCCATGGGGAAGAACTCTGCAAAGAATTTTTCAGATAAATTTTCCCAAGAGATGATGCTATCCGCAGGTTGTCTTTCCACCCAATCAAGAGCTTTTCCCTTAACAGAAAAAGGGAAAAGTCTTAATCGTATTGCATCATCAGAAACATGTGGAGGCTTTGTAGAGTCACAGATTCGTAAAAATCTGTCAATGAATCTGTGAGGATCTTCATTGTCCTCTCCTCCATACTTTTCTCTCTCGGCCAACTGAATGATGTTGGACTTGAGCTCCCATTGATTGTTCCCAAGTTCTGGTGGAACAATTCCAGCATTGGGCCTGTTGAAGATAGGCGTGAGGATGGTGTTCATCCTAGGATCAGCATTCTGATTAAAGGCAGCCATCTCTAGGGTTTCGGCTACTGGAATGGGAATTGTCTGTGCCCTTTTTCTTTCCTTCTCTTTTTGAGCAATTCGTTCGCTTCTCCTTAGAAAAGCACTGCTTTGCATACAACTTCAGAGAAAAGATTAGTAGCACAGATTCAAAAAAAATAAAATAAAATAAAATAAATTAAAATAAAATAAAAACAATTTAATCTTTAAAATCAAGATTAATTGATTTAAGAAAAACACTCCCCGGCAACGGCGCCAAAAACTTGACGTGAATCGGCAAGTGTACCGAATCGCGCAAGTAATACAATGATAAGTCAAAGTTCGTATCCACAGAGAGTGTGTCTAAATCAATTAAAACTCTTCCTTTTAAGATTAAATCTTCAAAGATGTTTTTGACACGAATGTCAGGATTGTGTGGGAATTTGATTTGTAAAATAAAAAGACTTGTTTTTGGTTCTTTTTGAAAAAGAAATAAAATAAGGGTTTAAATATGTGAGAAAAGCGCTGCAGTTAGAGAACACTCACCAATGATCCCCACCTTTTACTCTGGATTAAGTTAAATATTAATATATAAATCGTGAAATTAGATAATTATCAGATAAAGGTATCAATAGTTAATTCTCAATCCCTTGAGGAATTAACCCTTTAATCTCATATAGAACCCTAATTCCTTGAGGTGCCCTATATGAGATCAAGCATAAAGATCGATAATTGAAACATCTACAATATGAATCATGTCTATGTCTAGATCATGTTCATACCGTCGTTCTATCCCCTTTCTGGATTAAAGACCTCAGATCCCTCTTGTTGGCCCTAATCCTCAGATTTATTATTACTTACTAGATTGATCGGATCTAATAATAACAATAACAATACAATCAGAATAGAACGAAATTCAAAAGATAAATATATCAATAAAACTCAATCCATTGTATCAGGGGTTCACAAGGGTTCGTGACCCTAACTACAGCAAAGAGGTTCTAGCCAACCATTATCATGGCTAGAATCCAATATTCAATTGAAAACATAAACTAAAAGAACTACAGAAAGGTAGAAGAAGAGATCTCTCTCCAGAGCTTCCGCCTCCGAATGACCTCCGTTGTTCAGAATATCAGATGTCTCTTCTAGGGTTGCCTTATACCCTTTTTATAACCTGAGAATCCTCCTTTTCTCGCAACTGACAGCTGTACATCTCAATCCCACGCTTGGAGCGCAGGATCCACGCTCCAAGCGTGGAGCTTCTGCCTCTTTTTGTCTTCTCCACGCTTCAAGCGTGGAGTTCCACGCTTGAAGCGTGGACTCACTGTCTTGAAGTCTTTTCCCACGCTTCAAGCGTGGGTTCCTACGCTTGGAGCGTGGGGCTTCTGTCTGATTTTTCTTCTAGCTCCTTTATTTGTCATTTTCCTCCTGTAAATATGAAGAATCTGAGTGAGAGAGTGTCTGACAATTTTTATTCAATAATTTCACCACATATACACTTTTATACACAGTTTTAGATCTGATTTCCTGCTGTTTTTGATCTATAAAAGTATATATGCTGGGAGCATATCAGGTGGCTGACTAGAACACTGTTCCATTGCCTTCTCCACCATTCCTTGGCCTTCTTCCCCTTGAAACTCCACCAAAGTAACCTCCTTTGCTCTATGTTCCTTCACCAAAGTGGTAGAGTGTTGTGAGGGCTGGCCTTGGGTGGGTAAAAGACCTCAGTTTGTTGAGTAGTTACTGCTGCCTTGTGGAGTTTAGTGGCTGTGTTGGAGAGTTTGAGTGTTGGGAAGCCTTGTCTTTGCTTGTTGAGCCTCAAGGAGCGATCTTTGGCTCAAAGAACCGATCTTTGTGGTGCCATTTTCGTGCATCTTGTATAGTCAGTGCTGGGGAGCTGTTGGTGAGCTCCAAGAGCACTCTTTCCTCTATTCTTAAGCTTGGGTAAGTGTCACCAACCTTGATCTTGTGTTTTAGTGCTTTAAAGATGAAGTCTCGGTTTGTTAATGGGTTAAACAAGTAACTAACCTTAACATGAACCTAAAAATGAATAAAGATGCATGCTTGGACGTTACAATGGGTTAAAAACCCAACCTTGGAAGGATATCTTCACGAAATGCAGAAACTGCATTCTGTCACGAAATATTCGGATATGGAGTTCTGGATATCCGGATATGGGATATCCAGATATGCCCCCGACATATATCCGGATATTTTGGGTTTTCGATGAATAGTAAGGTACTGTTCATACAGAGGTCTTGTTTGGGTTTGTGGACCCTAGTTTGATGAAGAGGTACTTCTGGAATTAATTATCTAAGTCAGAACCTAAGTGGTTAAGGGCTTGTGGCTTGTGAGAAGCCTTAAGAAGTAAAACGTAAAAGAGAAAGGCGTTGTCTTTATGAGTATGCTTGTAGAGTTTGAATATTGATATGCTATTGGTCCATAACAGATTGTGATACTGCTGTGTTTGGGCTTTGAGACTGTGTGGACTCTTGGCATAGGATTGTGAGCTTGCAAGGTAAGCTTTCGTGTCCTCGGCTTTGCCATTGTTTGGTTCCACCATGTCCCATGGGGGGGATGTTTATTTGCATGCTGTGTTTACATGCTTTTATACTTGGAAATGCTGTTGAACTATTATATGCAATGTGCCTTTATGATATGCATATGGTGTTCCACCTATACGGTAAGCCTGAGTATGTGGTTCATACAAGAGGGTGAGGCTGTAGGTGAGGTGCAAGTGATGTTCCTTGTGCTAACTGTAGGTAATAGACGTATTCCTGCATTTCTCCGGCAAGTAGAATAATGATAACACACATGGCATATGAATATATGTTGCATTGCATAATTTTTGGAACTGATATTGTTAAACTGCTTTTGGAACTTATATTGCACATGTAAGTGAGCTTGGGTTGGAAGATCCTTGAGGACCCCTTGTCTTACTAAGATTTCTTTTTTAGAGATCTCACCCCACATTTGGGGACACATGTTCAGGTAAACCAGGAGTTAAGAATCCTAGTGGCAGGAGGCCAGAGCTTAGTTGATACATGTTTATGCTGCTTATGCTGTTATGATTAGATGCTGGATCTTGTTTACTGTCTTATGCTTTTAGTTTCAGTTTAAGGATTTCTATGTTGAGATTGTTGTTGGGCATTTGTTGCCTTATTTGGTGAGCATGGGGTTTGTCCATGCCACATAGTCTTGGTTATGTCTTGTTTTTATTTGAAGTTGTAATAATGTATCAGGATATTGTCCAGACTACATGTCGTAGATCTGTGACTTTAGATACTCACTTATTTATATATTGAGGTATTTCAGTTAGTTGTCCTTTGCAATTTACATACAGGCGATGTTTTATAAAAATGAATTAAGTAACTCAACTTGGTAATGATAATGACGTCATAATTGAAAAGAAAAAGATATTTCGCAAATATTTAATTAAGCGTGGCTTAATATGATGACATGTTCACAATCCGGGTTAACACGGGGTGTTACAGTGGTGGTAATGGTGATGGCGGCAGCAGTGATAGCGGAGTAGCGGTGGCGTAGTGGTGTTGGTGGTAGTGACTACGATGATGGTGGTGGTAGTGGTTTGTGACAGTGGTAGTGATAATGGTGGTGATAGTGATTGTAGTGGTGGTGGGGGTAATGACGGTGGTAGTGACGTGGAGGTGGTGGTACGACGATGTAGCGGTGGTCGTGTCGGGATGGTGGTGGCGGTGGTGATGATGGTAGTGGTGGAGAGTAATTGTGAGAGAGAAGTGTTTCTCATTTTGTGCCAAGGAAGAAAAAATCAGAATTTTTCTATTCCCCGGCACAAAAAATAAATCGGTTCATCCCGGGAACAAAAAAATAAACCGATTTTACCAAACGAATTTTTTGTTCATTTCTGTTCCGGGAGCATAAATTAAAAAGAATTGATTACGGGAAGATTGTCATACACACCCTTAATGAGTGTGAGAAGGTTATTTATTAATAACCATTCAAATTGGAAATTGATCCTCTCATGTGAAAAAAAAATGACATGATCATATGAAAAGATCACAACCATACAAAAGTGAATCAACGTTATAATTTTGTAATTACCTATTTCCTTTTTTTCTTCCTTTATTACCATTGATCCATTTTTGTATGATTATAGTTCCACACGACCATGTTATTTTTTTTAACATGAGAGGATCTAGATGCATTCAAATTCCTCTAAAGAGAGGAAAGTTAAAAATATTTTTTGAGTTTCCTATCTATAAAATGTTTTCCTTTCATTTACAATAACTTTAGACCTAAATAATTCTCCTAATTAATCTTCCTAATAATATATAAATTATGGAGAAAATGTTTATGTAGTTACTGCGTATAAGTTATCTGCATTTATTCCCAAAATGACGTCATTCTAATATTAAAATCTTAAAAAATTATAAATATAAAGACTATTATAACCCTGAAATAAATTATAATTATAAAAACATCATGATTTCCGCCACAAAACTATGTCGTATTGGTTTAATGCAGATAACTTATCTGCAATAACTGCAGAAAAAATGAACCCATAAACTATTAAATACTTTTTGTAGTGCTAATTAAAACGTTCACTGATTAATTTTTATTTTACACAATTACTATATTAAGTATTAAAAGGATTGTTAAGATGATGAATTTAAATTCCTCCATTAAATGTATTAAATTATTAAAGTACGAAATGATAAATAATTTTTGAGTTTCCAATATATAAAATGGTTTTCTTTTCATTTATAATGACTTTAGATTCTCCTTCCTACGTTTATTTAATGCACTTGCTTTATTAAGTATTAGAATGGTTATTAAGAGGATGAAAATCCTCCTAAATAATCATTTAATTATTAAATATATTTGCTTACCAAAAAAAACATTTTAAATATATTTAGGAACCACGTCAGAGTATGAATAGCCGAGCTTAAAAGATAATAGTAATAATGGGTTAGGTGAGCGTGCACTTCACGTGCGTTTTTCTTCTTCTCTGTTAGGGCAAATATGAGCGTTCTGAATGTAAAACAAGGTGGATCTCAGTTTTCTGAATCTGATTCTCGAGATGGCATGCGAAAGAGTATCAAGAGATCCAAGAATGGGGAGGAATTTTCCCCTGATTCATCCAATCGAGGAGCAAGTTTGGGAAATCTGATGGACCGGGTTCCGTCAGGCAAACCCAAGTCGTTCGCGGAGGCTCTTCGATCAGAAGGTGGCTTGTTGGGGGAGGACGATTCTTGGCATGAAGAGCTAGATGATGATAATAGCGAACCCCTGGACCCTAAATTAGGTGTCATAAACGAGCTGGGTTTTCAAACAATATATGGGGAAGACGGCTCAGTCAGGTTTCGCTGCACAAAAGAAGCAAAACAGAGGCTTAGAAGCCCCTGGAAAAATGCAATTATTGTAAAGTTGCTGGGGAAAAAGGTTGGGGTCATGTATATGAAAAATAAGCTGGTCAGCTTATGGGCAAAATCAGGTTCCATCATAGTAGCTGATCTGGGGAATGACTTCTTCTCTGTGAAATTCTCGAGCCTGGAGGATCTTAATCTGGCCTTAAATGGAGGTCCCTGGGTGCTGATGGGTCATTATCTGGCAATAAGAAGATGGGAGCCCTTCTTCAACCCCCATAAAGCAAATATCCATCGTGTGGCTGCGTGGATTCGTCTTCCAGGTATACCTCTTGAGTTTTGTGTTATCCCTGTTTTAAAGATGATTGCAAACTCTGTTGGTAAAGTTCTTAAGATTGATAAAACCACTTCACTGGGTGATAGAGGGAAGTTTGCGAGGGTTTGTGTTGAATTGGACCTCTCTAAACCTTTGAGAGGGGAATTCATATTGGAAGAGGAAGTATTTAAGGTGGAATATGAAGGATTGTACCTGATTTGTCTTCACTGTGGAAAATATGGACATAATTCTGAAAAATGTCCGGATTTTACTAAACCTGCTGAGAGCAGTAACACACAGGAACCAGTTGTTGAAAAAGTGCCACCTATTGCCAACCATGGTGTGGGACCTTGGATGGTAGTGCAAAAGAAAAAATTCCCAAAGAACCAACATCCAAAGAAATCTGAAGGAAAGGCGGATAGAGCTTTTGGAGATGATATCTCCAATAAAAGAGGCTCTAGCCAGGCTAATCAAGAGCCTATGATCAATCCTGGTCCAGCTGTTCCGAAAAATACCAATAGCAATTCAGCTGTGGGAGCTAGAATGAATGTGAACAAGGAGAATGAAGGGGCTACTCCTCTCAAGACTAAGCCTCAGGTTCCAATCAGGAAATCTCCATCAGCTCAGAAAAGGACTGCTGGGAAGTCAATCTATAAGCCTAAATCTTCTGAGAAGATAGAATCCTTTATTTTCACTACTGCTTCTAAGTCAGTAGGGAAAAGCTCTAACTCTGTAGAGCTCCCTTCATCCAGTAATCCCACTAAACTGCGTCCTCAGAATCATGTCAACACGATTCCGGTTTGCCGTCTTGGAAAAGAGCCTATTCTGATTGAGGTAGAGAAGGATCTGTGTGATAAGATTGCTGCTTCTAATCTTAGTGATATGCCTGGTCAAACTACTAGCAGTGATCTATGTATGGAGGATAACAAGCCTTGGGATATGGATACTACTCAATCTAGTAATGATGTTCAATTGAAAAAAGGGGAACCTCCTGATAAAGAAGGGAAGGATGGAATGGAGATGGAAAAGAATTCAACCATGAATGAAGCTGCTCATATGATAGAGAGTGTTCAGGGGCTCAGTAACCCTGACCATGATCTAGTTATCCAATGAATTGCCTAGTTTGGAATTATAGGGGTGCTGCAAAGAAATCTTTCAAGACATCCCTAAGTAATTTCGTAAGGAAATATAAGGTTGGCTTGGTTGCTATTTTAGAACCGAGAATTAGTGGGGCTATTGCTCAGAAAAAGATTAAACAGCTGGGTTTCAATAATTTTGAATTAGAGGAAGCTGTGGGTTTCTCAGGTGGTATCTGGATCCTGTGGAAGGAAGATGCTTTCAATATAGAGATAATAGAAAAAAAATAGCCAGTTCATTCACATGTATTGCTCGATTAGTTCAGGGAATTCTTTTTTCTTGACTGTGGTCTATGCCAATCCTAGGGAGGATATTCGTGAGGAGCTATGGCCAAATATTAAGAGGATTAGAAACATTGTGGGTGGTCCTTGGGTCATAATGGGAGACTTCAATGAAATTGTTTCAGTTAATGAAAAAAAAGGTGGAGCCCCTGTCAATACTGCTAGATGCCAGAAATTCTCCTCTTTCCTTAATGATTGTAATCTTTTGGATCTCGGCTGTAAAGGTTCTAAGTTTACCTGGAAGGGACCTAAATGGCTTCATCTTGACAGGGTTTTCAAAAGATTAGACAGAGTTTGTGTAAATGCAGATTGGAGAGTTGCTTTTGATGATGCTTATGTGAGATCCTTGCCCAGGCTTAATTCTGATCATAATCCTTTGCTCCTAACCTTGTCTACAAAAGAAAATGGTAAGAAGGATAGGCCTTTCAGATTTTTGGTGGCTTGGCTTGAGCATTCTTCCTTTTCCCACTTTCTCAAATCTGTTTGGAAACCTCATCTTAAAATTAACCAGAGCTTGTATAAACTGGTTAACCCTTTAAAGTCTTGGAATAAAAGGGTGTTTGGGTGTATTCAGATTAGAAAGGAGTTCCTACTTAATAAGTTGCATGAAATTCAACTGAATACCAATAACCACCTGGATCAGTTTAACTCAGACCTAGACAAGGCCCTCCAGGAAGAACTGAACTGAGTGTTGGATCAAGAAGAAGCTCTTTGGTTTCAAAAAGCTAGATGCAATTGGATAAAAGATGGAGATCGGAACACTAGATTTTATCATACGACTACTATCATCAGGAGGGCTAGGAATAATATAACACCTCGGAAAATTAAATGTGAAATTATTTGATGAAATATGGGTTTAAGAGGGAAGGATTAGTGAAAATCCGAGAATTTGGGCCTAAATGGGCTAAAAGGGCAAAAAGGGTAATTTGCCAAAAACGTAAACCGAGGCATGAAAAATAGAGTTAGAGACTTAATATGACAAAAGTAATGCTGGAAATGGAATCAGGGCGGAAAATTGAGTAAATAGGCAAATTTGGGAAAAATTGATGAATAGTGATTTTAAGTGTTAAAATACTGTGATGTGAGTGTACAGATAGGTGTGAAATTTTTATCATTATGTTGGAGAAAGAAAAATATGGCATGGACTGGAAAAATATTTAGATTAAGGATTGGTGATCGAAATTTTTATCGGAGTTAAAGTTAGATCGCGTGTGGGACCCGTGTGACCGAAGTCACTTGGCCCCACCCTCTTTTTCTTCTTTCTTCCTCCTCTTTTTCTTTCTCTTGCGCGCGCCCTTCCCTGGAGAAACACCCAAACCACCATTTTCTCCATCTTTCCCCCATTTCTTCATTTCTTCACCGAATCGCTTGATTCCGGTGTCGAAATCTATTGTAAACAACCTTCTAGATCCATTGGTAACACTTAGAAGCCTTGAATCAACCTCCTTGCTGCGTTTTTGAGCAAAATCAGATTCGAACCCTTAGGTGTTCTTGGAGTTTTTGGAGTTTTTGGAGCTCTTTTGGATTGATGGAGCCTTGGTGGTGTTCCTACACTTGATGGTGAGTATATTTGTGGTATTTTTATGGTTGGATTCATAGATCTAGGAATTTATGCTTTAAACCTTTGATTTTAGATGTGTGATGATAGAGAGCTCAAATGGAAAAATGCTATTAGATGAAAATGCCTTAGAATGATGCATGAAAGCTAGAAATGCTATGATAAATTTTGGTGAAAAAGTTAGGTTTTTAACTTAGGAAAAATTTGTGGAAATTTCATGAAAATGGCTAAGTGATGTAATTGAATAATTGAATGGTGGACCATTGGTATAGGTTGATAGTATGATTACATGATTAGTATGAGTGTTAAAATGAATTGAAAAGCCTTGGGGCATACCTTTTTGGAGGAATCCGAATTATGATATAAAAATGAGGTTTAAGTGGATGATAGTATAGTGTGGTAAAATGGAATGAGAAGAAAGAATGTGTGATTCATGATATAATTGGTAAATTGATTTATAAAAGAGATTGAAGTAAAATGAATGATTATTTGAGATTTAATGTTTGATTTGGAAATGGATTGATAATCATGTTGTGGATTATCTAGGTTGCCTCTTATGGACGCTTGGGAAGCGGGTAAGCTTGGAGCTTACGTTTGGAGCATTGGCTCGGTATTGAGGTAACCTTTGGAACTGGGGTTTAGCCCTTGTGTGCTCCACCACACCTAGTGGAAGGTTGTGGTTGGATTATGTGGTTATGACATTGTGTGATTGTGTGCTTGTATGCATATTTCTTGATTTTGTGAAAATTGTTTGGTCACTGGCCAGTTGACGTGTGTTGGTTTGGACATCCGCTGGGTTCGTCCTACGGGAGAATGCCAGTTGGACTGCCATGGTGTTGACTCTGGGAGCGACATCAGGATGATCCAAGCGGGGGACGTCCGTCGGATAGGGCTCATGAGGAGTTCCGGTTGGGTATTGCCATGGAGTCTTCTCAACCATGGGAGAGGCGCCAGGACTGTCTCGGGAGTTATATGATGGAGTCCTTGAACATGAATCCATGAGTGGATGTTCTCGGGTTGTCTCCAGTTGGTGGGTGATATTGCATTGCTTGCATATTGTATGATGTTATATTTGCACATTGAGTGAGCCATAGGGTGGAGAAACCTCCAGGGCCCTTGGTTTACTGAGATATATTTATATATCTCACCCCGTGTTGTGGGGCATCATTTCAGGTTAGGTTGAGCCTGGAAGAGTGGAGCATGAGGTGCATATTGGAGGCACCATGTGATGAGCATTGGATAGGGACATACCTTGCATATGTATCTGCTTTAAAATTAGATCATGAACTTATGCATGTTGAAAATGCCATGCTTTGTATGTTCATGACTACATGTTAGATTCTTCAATATGATGTATATGTATAACTTTGGAACCTAATGTATATTTGAGTGAGCATGGGACTTGTCCATTGCCACATTCATTGTAATTGAAGTCTTGGCAAGAATGTTGTAAAATGGTCCATAATTGTTGTAAAATGGCCATTGGATTAAAGACTTGTAAATGATCCTTAATTGAATGAAAATGCATGTTTGAAGGGCCTAGAGCCTTGATTATAGTATGTTTAAGTGTTGTGTGGAGTACTAAGAGGTTAGGGATGGATTACACAACCCTTCTTGGGCTTAAAATGCTGTAATCTGTCACTTTTACTGCATAGTAATCGATTACCCAAGCATGGTAATCGATTACCATGCAACAGGGGACGAAATTTGGCTACTGTCTTCACTGGTAATCGATTACTGAGGCTTGGTAATCGATTACCATGTGAGGTAATCGATTACCCAAGCTTGGTAATCGATTACCAGAACAGAGGAATTGAAAAATTGGCTACTGCCTCATTTTGACAGGTGGTAATCGATTACCACCCACTGGTAATCGATTACCACAGTGTAAATTTTGAAAATTTAAGTTTTTCTAGACTAAAAGAAAGGGGTTTAACTTGATGGGTAGAACTCCACATGGTACGTGGTTTGAAACCACGCGTAGCTTACGTAAAGGGCTAGAACTTGGTACGAAAGAAGAATGAGTTGATGGGTTTAAAATGAGTTGAATAAAAAGAAAAGTTTAGTGTTGTTGTTTAGCTAGATGCTTCCGCGTATTGCATTTACAATTATAGTGTTGTTTTAATTAATTACGGAAAGGATATTGTTATAAAAAGGAACGTGATAAAAGGAAAAAGTTTGCCCGTAATTTAATTAACCAATTACTGTGATTGTAACTGCGCTTAATATCATAACCAATGTTAACAATACCGGTACGTAACGGGCTGTTACAAATAAGATCCTAGAATTAAAAAATGATGAAGGTCATCCTGTTAGAGAAGAAGGAAATCTGAAGAAGCTTATTTTAGGGTTTTTCAATAACCTGTTGTTAGCACATATTTATATATAATTATATTATATTATTTTATGATATTTAAATGTCTTTGGATTATTAATTAGTGTTTTTGCAGGTAAATTATGCTCAATTGAGTTAAGTAAGGATATTTGTAAAAATTGAAGGTAAGAAGTAAAAATGGTAATATTTGTCTTTTTACTCACTCATTTTATTTATTTTTATCTTCAGATTAAATGAAAAAGAAGGGAGCAGTCTGGACCGTTGGATTGGAGGAGATGAAGGGCTGTGATGAAAGGACAAGAAGCTGATAGTTCTGAAAAAGAAAAAAAGAAGATATAATAGAAAGGGATGCAGTTTTTTTGGATATAGCTTTTTAGAATTACTTTTCTGAAAAAAAGAGACAAAAAGTTTCCGTTCGAGTTTTTCTTTTTTCTTCTCTTTTCTTTCGTTCGAAGTACTCTCTATTCTTGAGAGATTGTTTTCGTTTTCGTTCCTTTTGTGTGGATCTACTGTTCGCTTGCTGTTCGTTCATCATCTTCAACCTTGGAGGGCTTTGACAACGCATCTACAAGGGAGAGGAGTCGCGGATCTGGCCTGTGTAACGGTAGATTTCTTTAGAGTCTTTACTGTAGATCGAGTTAGGGTTCTGTAATGTTTGAAGAATCCTTTTATTTTCTGAAATACTTGGTATCTTTGCTTTTATTTTTCGGATATTATAGTGTTTCAGATATGGGTTTTTGAATCTTTTCTTTTCTGGGTATGTCGAATGATTGGATGCATGTTTCTTAATTAGTTCTTTGCTATTGCTGCGTTTTCTTATTCGATCGGTTCTTTTAACTTTTTAACCCAAGAGATTCATGGGAATGAACCTTGAGTTCTTCAACAGAAGCAATTTGGGAAATGCGTTTCTGTTAAGGATCGATTGAACCCCTTTAGATTAGGGATAATCAAGGGTGTTTTCTGATAATTTCTGTTAAAGATTCAAGATCCTTTGGAAAAAGATGATCTTGAATGTTAAGGTTAATTCTGGGAAGTTTCGACCTAATTAGTTGTAGTGTTTCGGAAATTGAGATAAACTTGCTGTGGCTTGAACGAAATTGCAGGAATGCAATATCTTTGTGTCATCCATGATTTTTACATACTCAGAAGCCTTTTTCATTGTTAAAAATTTCTCACTGTTAGATCATATTTTGATGTTTAATTAGAATATAATAAAGATCTCTTTTTACCATAAACAAAATAAAACCAATTAAAGGATTATTAATTCAGATTAATAGAAGGAAAAATAATTCAACCTGTTCCCTGAGAACGATAACTCTTTTCTTTTTGAAAATATACATCTCAACAAATGGCGCCGTTGCCGGGGAACGGTGTTTGATTTAGTTTTCTTTTTATAATTCTGTTTTAACCATTCTTGATAAATATTACCTTTAATCTTTATTCTTTCTTGCATATTTTTCCTTGTTACCTACTGACTCCAATTTCGAGTGTTCTTGATAGATTCTTGCAGATTCAACTGTGATTTCAGAACCAGCACTGCCACCAGTTTGCTGCTGACCTCTTGAAGATGGCAGAGTCAAATCAAGGATCATCTGTAAATGGAGAAAACAATAATGGGGAAGCCAACCATGCTCTAGTTATGGTGGATGAGGAGCTTCCCATAGCTGAATATGCTATTCCCACACTCGATGCAGTAATTCCTGGTATAGTCCAACCAGGAGTGGAGGGAAACTTTGATCTCAAGCCTGGGATGATACAATTGCTGCAATCCATGAGTCAATACCATGGATTACCCAAGGAGGACCCTCACAAGCATATTACTAAATTCATGAAGATATCTGATACCTTCTCTGTTCGGGGAGTATCAACAGATGCCATGAGGATGAGGCTGTTTCCTTTCTCTCTAGCTGGAGCAGCAGAAGAATGGGTGGAAGATCTACCTGCACAGTCCATTACTACATGGAAGGAGCTTGGAGAAGCCTTCCTCATGAGGTTCTTCCCACCCACAAAGGTTTGTGATCTGAGGGACGACATCACTGGATTTAGACAGTATGTGGATGAGTCAATCCATGAGAGCTGGACTAGATTCAAAGGGCTGATGAAAAAGTGTCCCACCCATGGTCTTCCTAAGTGGGCCACTATTCAGATCTTCTATAGAGGGTTGAGTCACCAAGGCAAAAATCATCTGGATGCTACTGCCAATGGAATGTTTCTGTTGAAAAGGTATCCAGATGCGTTTGAAACACTTGAGAGGATAAGCCAGAACAGTTGCCAATGGCCAGAACAAAGAGATGAAGCTCAACAGAAGGCAGCTGGGCTTTATGAAGTAAGTGAAATTACTTCAATGGCAGCTGAGATGGCAGCTTTGCATAATACTGTCAAGGTCTTAGTCAAGCAAATGGCTGAAACCAAACAACAACCACCTGCTCAAGTGGCTGCCACAAACACACCAATCTGCTCACTGTGCCATGATGCCCATTTTCTTGAAGAATGCCCAAGTAACCCATCTTCAGCCTTCTATGTTGGAGATTACAACAGAAACTACAACAATAGAGGGAATTTTAACCCAGGAAAATGGCAGCAACAAGGTGGAAATTTTGGCCAGAATCAAGGCCAAAATTTTGCTCAGAACCAAGGGAATAGAAATCAGAATCAAACTTTCCAAGGAGGGCAACAATCCTATCAACCTAAAGTTCCATTTCCACCAGGATTCAACTCCCAAATGCCCCATGATCAGCAAGGGCAGTCTAGTGCACAAACTCAGCCTCCTCCAAATGACCAATGGTCAAATCAGATGTTGAAAAATCATGAGGCCATGCTCCAAAGTCATGGAGCAATCTTGAAGAGTTTGGAGACACAAATGGGGCAGATTGCAACTTCCCTTAAAGATAGACCATTGGGGACCCTTCCTAGTGATACTGAAGCACCAAGGAAGGAGGGAAAGGAATTTTGTCAAGCTCTTCACTTGAGAAATGGAAGGGAGGTTGAACAACCAGAACCTGTCATTCGGCCCTCCACCTTGAGGAAAATGGCAGGACAAAGTGCTCCAACAACTGAGGAAGAGGATGAGTCAGATGTCATAGAAGTGCACAATCCAGAGAATGACATGGAGCATGGTGATTTGGGAAGGACAGAAAAATCAGCACCCAAATCAGCCCCCAAATCAAAGGGTCCAGCCATACCTGTGCAAAAAGAAGATGGCCAATCACCAAGATCAAGGGCAAGGCAGATTCCTTTCCCACAAAGACTCCAGAAACAGAGTCAGGAGAAGCATTTCAAGAGGTTCTTAGATATCCTCAAGCAGCTACAGATAAATATCCCTTTCGTGGAGGCCCTTCAACACATGCCAAGCTACATCAAATTTATGAAGGACATCCTATCAAGGAAGAGGAGGATAGAAGAGTTCGAGACAGTGGCACTCACCAAGGAATGCAGCAGCATTGTCTCTACAAAAGTACCTCCTAAAATGGAGGATCCAGGTTCTTTCACTATTCCTTGTGTTATAGGAGATAGGTATATTGGTAGAGCTCTTTGTGATTTAGGCTCTAGCATAAACTTGATGCCTGCTTCTATTTTTAAACAATTAGGAATAAAAGCTGCCCCCACAACATTAACCCTCCAATTGGCTGACAGATCCATTGTATACCCTGAAGGTAAGGTGGAAAATATTTTAGTAAAAGTGGATAAATTTATTTTTCCAGCCGACTTCATAATCCTTGATTGTGAAGTTGATGAAAATATTCCTATAAT